>JANIIA010246880.1:0-22957 GCA_027478495.1 Erythroxylum alaternifolium | reverse complement strand
GAATCCTTAAGCCAGAATTCTCGTGTTTAATAGTTGTTTCCATGGATCCAAACGGCAACGTACAGCCTCGTCAGAATACAGCAACGTACAGCCTCGTTAGAATCCGGCTGAACCACTCTTTATAAAAAATATTAATCATAAAAATATAATTTATAATATACGAAGTACAGTTCAACTGTTATAAGTATTCTAAGAATCTGATCAAATACTAAACTAGTAGAGGTAAGAGTCTGCTTAACTTGATATTTTACCTGAATAATTAATAAATTAATATATATTGAGTTATTCTCTTTATAAAAATATTAATCATAAAAATATATTTAATAATAAATGAAGTACGGTTTGTTATCTGATCGAACACTACACTAGTAGAGGTAAGAGTCTACTAAACTAGAGATTTCACCTGAATTCAACTGATTTCGATTATATATATATATAAGTAAGTACAAATGATAGCAAAAATTATTCATCAACAATGATTCTCTAACTAAAAAGTTAATAATTTTTGTGTTATTAATTTCTAATTTTACTCAAAAATTAGATAATAATTTTATAATATTTATAATTAATATCATTCATTAATGATAATTTTCTAACTTCTGTATTAATTTACTAAATATCAAATCAGTTATTGGCAACCCCCTTTCTTTTTCTTATTAATTTTGAAATAAATATATTCTATATATTTAAAATTATTTTTATTTTTTCCAATTACTTATAGGCATGCACACAAACTCTCTATCACACGCACATACATATAGCATAAATAATAAAAAAAATATAATATGTGGTTATAAAAAATTAAATTTATCACAAAATAATTTTAATACTTATTTTTGTAAAATAATTGAATCGTACTTTGAATATTATTAATTATAAATTATTATTTTTATTATGAAGTTAGAATTTTATTTTATTATTTTTTAATTTAACTTTTATAAATTTAAAAAAAACTTGGATTTAACTTAAATTTAATTTATTTGTCAAAAAGAAAAAAAAAACCTTCATTGCGCAACTTAGGCCAACCCAAGTTTGGTGGCTTCCAACACCTGGGCCACGCCCCAGAAGAAATGAAAAACAAAATTAAAAATTACAAGAGAAATAGCAAATTCTTTTGCAGCAACCAAGCTGCTGATATATTAATATATAAAAAAGTGTGTTCGCCAGTGCTGCAAAAGAATTTGCTTTGTCAGTGTTGACAAAATTGTTCGAAAATATGCTTTGCAAACTATGTCTATTTCAATCCTATCATTTTCAAATTCTTAAACAATGACCCATTTTCCTAAATTTCTTACAAAATCAACCTATAGAAAAATAAAAATCCGGAAAAAAATGTTGATTATAAATAAGGAAGGTGCAGATTAAGAAAACACAAAAGTGAAACTTCAGTTTAAAAAAATACACATATCAAAGGAGTGAAGAGATAAAAAGAAAAGAGAGAATGTTGTCTCTACCTAGCTTTGTTGTGCTCAAATCCGTAAGAACTAAGAAATACCTACAGTTTAGAGACCAAGAAGATTCAACTCATGGAAGGGTTGAAGCTAATGGAGAAGATGCTTTGAGTCCATTAGCCAAATTTGTGTTAGGGAGGTCATGCAGTGGGAATGGACCGGTGCATATACGAAGTTCCTTCAACAACAAATACTTAGTGAGACGGGGATTAGGTAGAACAGTGATACATGTGAGCGCTAATGAAGTTGAGGAAGATCAATCCCAATGGGCATGAACATTGTTCAAACCTGAAGAGGATGGAGATTACTGAGGAGTTTGGTGTCGAAAGGTAGAAGAAGAAGTAGGTGTCGTATTTGTGTTTGTTGTTTGTCAATTGGGGTTAGTAATACGATGACTATTGTAATAGGGAGTTAGTTAGTAGTATGATGTGCAAGCTCTAAGCTTATAAATAGACCGTAGATGTCATGAAGATGTGTGAGTTTTCAATTTCAAACTCTTTGCCATTAAGGGAAATATTTACTTAGGCTTGGTGACTAAGCTTATGAGAGACTAACACTTGACATGGAAAATGCTGAAATCTCTCAATTATATCTATCACTCCCATGGCTGTTAACACTTTGCATTCCAAGTGTTAACAACTCATAGGTTTGGTGTAATATACAAAGCCTAGGCGAGAAATTTTCTTACTAGTAATCAAATATTTTTCCACTTTCTCTCATTTTCTTCGTCTCCAATCTTAAAAGTTTTCATGGTATCAGAGCAATGGAGATTGATCTTCTGGCTGAGTTTGTTGCTACTTTTCTGATTGTCCAAACTTAATTGATTCTTCATTTGTGCTCTTGCGGAGATTTCTTCTCGATTTTTGCTTGAGTTCAATAGATTCTTCGATTGGGTTCTCTTTTTCTCGATTATTTTCTTAATTGGTGTTCAGCCAGCATTTACAATGGTGAATGACGCTAAGAATAATTTAGATATTGTCTCTACTGTGGATCTTCAAAGTCCGTCCTTTCTTCATCCATCAGAGAGCTTCGGTAAGCCTTTGGTCACAGTTTGATTGAAAGGAGCCTGCAACTACAAGCAATGGAGGTTAGCTATTTAACATGCATAGAGCAATAAGAACAAATTAGGTTTTTTTAGATGGTTCTTCGAAAATTTCTAAAGATAATGAGTCTTAATGGAAGAGAAATCATGATGTGATATGCCCTTGGTTGCTTGGGATTGTTAACGACCAAATCTATGATGCAGTTTATGAGAATGAACTGACATCACAGATCTAGAAGGAATTTGAAGAGTAGTATTCACCATCCAATGGACCTTTAAAATTCCAATTGCAAGAATAATTATTTGCTTATAAACAAGGCACATTGTCTGTTACTGATTATTTTGCAAAACTGAAAAGCTTATGGCAAAAGATTGACAAGCTTAGAAGGAAGGTTAAAATGTATTTGTGATAGATGTAATTATGGTACAAAGAAAAACTCAGAAGATGAAGAGAAGGAGGATAGAGTGATGAGATTTCTTATAGGCTAGAATGAAACTTATAAGGCATTTAGACGAACTTTGTTGATGATGCCTAAACTACCTTCTATTGGTAAAGTGTACACCCTATTGATGTAAGAGGAGACTCGGAGGGGAATTAATTCCTTAGGAGGAGAGAATTTAGCATTAGTTGCTAAGAAACATCCGGTGAAGAAAGTTAAATGTGACTGCTGTGTTGGATCACATCTTAAGGAAAATTGCTACAAGGTAATTGGATATTCTTCTGGGCATCCTAGAAGCAGTGAGAAGCCTCAAGTGCCTAGAGTGAGGTATAGTAATATCAGAAAAGTGAAGAAGAAGACAGGTGCAGGTTTTGTAGAGAGTAATGCTATTACTAATTCGAAAGGAGCAAGTACTGGCATTGAATAGTTGTTCAAGTTAAAACAGACAGTGTTGTTGGAAATGATAAGTTGCAGCTGAATATGAGTCTAAAGTCAAAACTCAAGGAAATTTTAGTAGAATCTAAGGAGACAAATACTACAGAAGAACCTGAATTCAATTTTGCAGGTATTGTAGTTGATTTGTTTTTATCAATATCAAACAAAATCAAGACTAAATCAGGCGATTAGGTAGTAGGCTCCAGTGTAACCCATCACATTGTCACTGATATAAGTCTTTTAAAGGATTCTAGCCATCTTGATGGTTCTTGTACTACTTTCCTAATGGGCAGCAATCTAAGATTGTTGCAGTAGGAAGAGTAAGACTTAATTTTGTATACAACTTGACATGAACTAAACATGTGAGTTTTGCAAATTCATTTGTAATGTCTTGCGGAGAAAACCATTGATTTGTGACTTCCTTTCCTTTGAGTATTTGAGAAATGTTTTTAAGTATTTAAACTCACTTACAGCATGAAAGTCCTCAATTTCCATCTACAAACTAAAAGCTTATACCAAGGTCAGAAGATAGAAGGAATTAAAGGCATTGTTAATTTTCAAGGCTAAATTTGACTTATATATAGTGAAATTTAACTCTTTCTTAAAATGTATAAAAAATATAGTACTATGTTTCTAGTTTACATAGGTTCAAAAAGATCATAAAACTAATTTATATTGAGAGAGATACGACCAATTTACGAAAGAAGGTCAATATTGAAAATTTCAAGAGACAAGGCAGAAATGTGCATGGGCAGGGCATGGGGTGGCACAGTCGTGCACCATGGCCATGCACACCACTGGAACCTTAAAAAAATGCTACATAGGCTGAGGAATGAGTGCAAGGGGGAGTCCCCAGGCCGTGCAATCCACTGGAGTCTTGGCAAACCCTTATTTTCCAGCAGGGGACTCCGAAATTTGGTTCAAAACAATTCCAATAATCACCAAACCCTTCCAAAACTCTTCAAAATCTTCAAAAACCCATTCAAAACCATTTCCTAGTATTTCTAACAAGTGCAAACCACAACACTTATCAAAACACTAGTTTTTGACCAACATTCTTAAATCTACAAGAAAGGCATTAAAACTTAAATAATATGGGTTGCATTCCAATATCAAACACAATAAACTCATAAGAACACCAACCCTCACAAGTTTCAATCTTATACATATATAACAAGGTACAACAACAATGCCACACAAAGCATCATCATTTAGGCTACCAATCAGCTTATGCATTCTTAAACAAACACAACCATACCAATCAACACAAAGCAAATTGGGAGTTAACAAGGAAAACATAGCATGGGAGATCTTGCCATAACTCACATTGGTATCCTTAGCTTCCATTTGTGCTCAACCTTGAGCTATGTCACCACTGTAGCCACCATGTGCATCCTCCAATGCATTTTCATCATTTATCGCACAACACATGGTATTTCATCAATTTATGCTATAATGACATGTAATTAATGAAATTTAGGAGCCTTTAGCTAAAACCCCTCAATTCCCATTAATGGTTATACCTATTTATTTGGCATCACATTCACTAAACTATAAATTCCCTTATTTAGCCCACCCGCCAACATTTATTACTTCCATAGGCTATATAAAACCCTCAATACTCGACTAAAATAATCACTTTAATGTTTAACCACAAAAATCACAAACCCTAACTCTCTAGAGAGAGAAAATGAATATTAGGTTAGGGTAAAACTTACCTTGTGTGAAATCCCTTAACCAATATCCTCCCTTAAGCTTGTGGAATGCCCAAAGCTTCCAAAATGAAGGAGGAATCTTCCCATCTAGCTCACCCAACTCCAAATTTGTTTCTAGTGAGAGAATGGAAGGAAATAGGTTCAACTCTCTCAAAAATCTGCAATTTCTACACAAAGTCTATCCCTAATGCATTGTGTGTCCCATGGACGCTTTGATTCTTGAAGGAAAATGGGTGGGGTGAAGAGAAAATGAAAGATGAGAGGGAAGAGGAGAGGAAGAACGGGTTTATGCTAGAGTTTAGGGTAGAAATCTGCTCAATCTCTCTTCATTTCCCTTTTTAATACATATTTTTTATTATTTGCATATTTGCCCCACACCTTGTCAATTCTTTCATTTGTGCCCCCAAATTTTTCTACTTCATTTTTATCACATTTATTAACTATAGGTTATTAATTCTAACACTATTTGTCTAATAAATTTCATCTAATGATAATTTCAATTCGGTTGAAAACTTTTATAATTCCCGGCGACATTAATTATTTAGATTTTGTGGATATGATAGGGGTGAATTGGGTTTCAAATGAAGGATGGAAAATTAAAATCCCCATTTATACAATATGCTATGTGAACATATAATATGCAACGGAAAAATCAAATCAAGTACAAAGCATAACAAATAAACTTATCCAACTAATTGCAAGAATTTAAAGAGTAAGGGAAAGAGAAGATCAAATGCAAGGTTTGTAGTGGTTCGGCTAATTGATGCCTACATCCACTCCTCAAGCTTCCCTTGAGATTTCCCACTGTTAAGCTCTCTTCAACGATGGAGTAACACCCTTACAAGAAATCTTCATTTGAAGGTGAAGAGCAATCTTTCAAATCTTCCTTAGAGGTGAAGAGGAACCTTACGCAATCTTCCTTAAAGGGGAAGAGCAACCTTACAATGCCTTTTTGTTTAAGGACTGAAGCATAACCCTCAAAACACAAAGCTTTTTCTAGCCTTAAACTTAACCAATCACCATTTATAGAGAGAAACTCAACCCCATGCAAGACTCTTGCTTTTACAAGTTGTCACTCCCTAAATCACTCAATTACCTAGAGATTAAAAAGATGAATTTGAGTAGAATGACTTTCACAAAGAGTAAATTTACAAATGTAGCTCAATGATAATCAATGTTGAAGTTAAGAGAGACATTGGTAGGTAATAATACTTAATGATATTCAATCTCACCTCAAGAACCTCCAGAAATATTGTATTTATACCTTCATTGAAGTTTCTTCTCATTGATGATTGATGGAGAGCTTAAATGTGTCATTTCTCCTTTTTTCGGTTTGCAACGGTCATATATTTTAAATGGAAAGTTGAATTTTAATTTTTTGCAAGTCGACTTTCAGTCGTGAAAGCCTTGAACTTTTGTCTTTGCTCGATCAGAAGTTAACTTTCAAATTTTCACAAGTTGACTATGTCGCTTTAGGATTTTTGTGATATCTTTGATAGTTAACTTTCAAAATTTTGCAAGTCGATTACGTCTCTTCTGGATTTCTTTTTCCGGTATGAAGTTAACTTGCAAAAAATATATAGTTAACTTTCCAATTTAAATTTTTGGCCTCAGCAGGAACTTTTCAAATCTTGGAAAGTCGACTTGGCAATTTTTCGCAAGTCAACTTAAGCCATTCTAAACTTCAATGAACCTGATGCATTGGAGGTATAGTCAACTATCGAAAAAATGGGCAGTCAACTTTTCAATGAATTTCTTGATCACAGAATGTAGCAAGTTGACCATCAAAAAATAACAAGTCAACTTTCAACTTCTTTGCAAGCATATTTCATCAGTTATGAGTAGTCTTCATGTTTTTACTTATATTTGATGTTCTACATGGAATTCCTAAAACCAATTTCATCTAAAAGTAGACATCCATGGCTTTCTAATGGTAGATCTTTTGATCAATTTAATCTTCATATGAAGGAAATACAAGCAATTAAACTTGACTATGAGATTTTCACTACTGTTGGAATCCTTTACACATCTCACTAAAAAATTCATAACTCCCTCTAGAAACTTCTAATTTGAGATCTGATTGATTCCACAGAAACTAGAGACATAAAGCTTAATTTTTAAATTGGTAAAATAGTTTTATTACTACCCAATGAGTCTAGTTTTTGAATTAAATTTGCTGCACAGTTTAAGATCACTCCATTTAAGTTTTCCAAGTTCAAGCTTCAAGCTCTCTTGGATGAATGAAAATGTTCTTTGGCTCCACAAAAATCAATAATCACCATTTGAGTCTTTAAATGTAGAATTCTATTTTCCTCTTGCTTCCTTCCCTTCAATGATATTTGCAACATTGATGCATAAAGGAAATCTTGATTCTTTGACTCTTGTTCTTCTTGAATGAGCTTGATCCATTTTGAGATTTCTTGATTTTTCCTTGCATCAATGTCTAAGAAGTAGTTGAACTCTTTAGTTATTTTAAAGTCTTAAGCCTTCAACTTTTTGCTTTTGCGTACTTCTTCTTCCTCTCACCAAGACTATTTAAAACTTCATGTTTTCAATTTCCCCAAAGAAGATAAGCTCTTTAGTCTTTTTGCCTTTCATGTGCTTCTTCTTTCTTTAAGACCTTTATATGACCACATTTCTTTGAAGCTTATATCTTCCTGATTTTCTTTTGACTTGAGTGATCTTAATTTTCTGCATTTTTGCTTTACATATGTTCAAAGCTTGGATCTGATTGTTTGCTTCCTCGTGTTCATCATTTTTCTTCTAAGCACTTCTATTTTTCGTTTTATTTTTCTTTTCTTCCACAAGTGCTCATTGCTTGAATCTCATGTGTTTACTTGATGATTTAAAGCTAATAACTTCACAACACTCAAGCACACACATTAGTATGATTACAATGTTTTGTTATCATCAAAATCACTATATAAAACCTTGGGTGTCATGTACCTATAAGGTCAACAATGTTGTGTATGTTGTTAATGTTTAGAGCCTATGAGGATAGGTTTGTGATGATTAAACTGAGTTGAATTGAGATTTAATTAAGTTTTGCATATAAACTTGAGATAATGAGAAAAGTGAGATTTGATCCTTGTTTGATTGATAGATGTTGATTAAATGTGTTATTAGGGTGTATTGAAACCCTAGAATTGTTTATTTGATAATGATTTGATTTGAGATTAGGAAAGGAATGAGATTTGGATTAGATTGGAAAAATTTTGGGTTATGTCTTGCTGAGAATGACAGAACCGGACGCATCTAGTTCGTTAAAAATTTCCCCAAATTTATTTTTTCTTGAATTTTCCAGAAAATTTGAAATTCCTAGAACTAAATGACTCCAGTTAAATTGGATGCTTTCCGATCAGACATTTTTCAGAATCCTTGATAGTACTGACATACTTTTATATTTTGGCCATAACTATCTTGATATAGATTCGATTTACAAAATGTTTGATGTGTTAGAAACTAGAAATATATATCTACAATGTTTATTTTATAAGTGATACTTGAAAAGATTTAAAAGATAGAAAAATTAAGCCTTGAAGAACCATGATTTTGAGCCCCTAAATCGCTAAGGTTGCATAATCACTTTCTTTGATCCTTCACCCTTTGATAATTAGGCCTTGTTTGCTGATATTTTTGGAGTGAAAACTCAATTTCTACTAGGAATAAATCTCCTTTAAGCCATCCATGAGAGATTAAGTGTTATTTTGTGTTTACCTATTTGTTGATTGCCACGTGTCATTGTTAGACACGTCAGTTTTAATGTTTGTCTTTAAACCGAACATGTCTAGATTTGTGCAAATATTTAAAATATATCTTGTTGAGCTTCATTTCTCGATGGGTCCGCATGGAGACCTAAACATGTGATTCTCCTATGCAAATAACCAAAATGAAAGAGCAAGACCATAAATTTGAGAGATGTTAGAGGTGATTAAAATGGAGATTGTGAATGAGATTGTCTGAATGAAATGATATATAAATCCCATCTAGGATGAGGTAAATGTGATATTAATTTGAGTTTAGAAATGTTGTACAATGATTCGATAGTTGTATGTTAATAGTTATAGTAAATTGTGCGATGAGACTTAGTGGGATCTAGAAAGAGATAATACAGGTAAATGTGAGTATTCATAGCACTTGAGATGTGTTGTGGTGAGCTTATCTATGAGTTTTTAAGGTGAATTTAATTATAGCTGTACAATCAATGATTGAGATTGCTTATGAGATTGAGGTTTGGAAAATCCATAGTGAGAATGGAAATAAGCTTATGTGATCCTTGTGTTAGGATTTGATTTGATTGTTAAAGATTGATGATAATATGAGTATGTGTAATACTTTAGAGTGATTGAGAATTTTGATGAAATTTATCAATATAATTATTGAGTTGATTGTGGAATCCCTTTATGGTTGATCCGATAAATGAATTGTAAACCGAGATGAGGTTGGGAGATAATTAGTTCTCTACTGAGATTAAGGCTTGAGATTGAGATAAGAGTTTAATATAAGTTTTATCTAGCTGATATTTTTGTCTTGATACTTGTAATGAGACTATTGATGTTGACGAGGTTATCCGAGTGTGGTACCATATTAATGATGTTGTTGTTATACTGTGTTTATGAGTATCCATTTAAGTACTGGTGCGAGGTACTACTGTTGTAATATTTAAACAATGTGAATTATATATATAGTTAACTTGACAGGAACCCCTAGTTCAATGAGGGTATCATTGCAGCTTTTTGCACATTGCGCCCTTCTTGAGAGACGGTTATAAAACTCAAGCGTATGCAACTGATCCCTGTATATGTATATTCTATTATCATTATTTTAGGCTCATTATCCAAATGGATGTATATGCTGAAGGTTGGTTAAAGGACCTGAAAGAGGGTACCTGACACTCTCGTTCTATTATGTCCTGTCATTACCTATTGTGATTTAATTTGTGTATTAATAAAATAGTTGTGATTGATAAACAAACCTGAAAGAGTGGATATCGATCAACCCATCTTATACTTAATACTAATGCTGATGATATTTATATCTGTAATAACTGAACATTATATGCTCATGTGCAAGTATGATAATTTCAATTGAATATGTATGATGTTGCAAGTAAACATATTGAGTAGTAACACTCAAGAGGAGTGCATATTGATATAGAACTGAGATGTGTAATATTTATTTCATATATTTAAGATGACTTTTGTGGTAAAAGATGAGTAAACAGTAAATACTGTGAGTTGTGGTTTTATGTGAGATGTTCTCATGAGAGGAGAAATTAAGGTTGTGAGCCTCTTGTTGCTACATTTTACCTTATGTGTATAGTACCCTGCATAACTCCGCATATACAGAAAACTGTGTCACTGGTCCCAAGCCCGAATAAAGGAGGAGGGTTGTGGTTGGGTGGCGACTAGCGTAAAACTAGCTAATCTTTTTCACATGAATTTGGCAAATACGAATTCTATTGGGGCGTCCCCTACTAGTGACGCGCTATGCTGGGCCCCAAGTATAGTGGAAAGAAAGCAAGGGTTTTAGCACTCTCATGGACGGGTGCAGAGGCCCTGGATATGGTGGAAATGATGATAGGGTCCTTGTACCATTATGGGCAGGTGCGGGGGGTAACGAAGTTAGCTCAAGCTAGAGAGAATAAGAAAATTCATTTAGGAAGTTGAAATATTGGTTCTTTGACAAGCAGGTCTATGGAGGTAGTAGATGCCATGGTAAGGAGAAGGATCAACATCTTATATTTACAGGAAACTAAATGGACAGGAGAGAAAGCAAAAGAGATTGGATCCCTTGGACATAAGTTATGGTATATGGGATAAGAAAGAAATAGAAATGGAGTTGGTATTTTGGTAGATAAAACCTTAAAAGATGAAGTTGTTAAGGTTAAGAAGTCGGGAGACAGAATTATTAGGATTAAGTTAACTCTAGATGAGAAGTTCATCTATGTAATTAGTGCATATGCCCCACAAGTAGGGTTACGTGAGGACATTAAAGCCAATTTTTGGGAGGACTTAGATGAGTTGACAAGGAACATAAGGAAAGAAGACATGATTTTTATTGGCGGTGACTTGAATGGTCTTGTAGGAGAATCTAGGGTTGACTTTGAGAAGATCTATGGTGGGTTTGGGTTTGGAATGCAAAATGAAGAAGGAAAGTCTATCTTGGAATTTGCATTAGGTCATGATTTTATCAGAGCCAACACTTTCTTTCAGAAAATGGATTCTCATTTGATTACATATAGGAATGGGAGAAATTATAGTCAGATAGATTATTTTCTTACTAAGCATATTGATCGTTTTTTATGCAAAGATTATAAAGTGATTCCTACTGAAGCATTAGCTACTCAACATACACTAGTTGTACTAGATGTAAGGATTGGGACTTTGTGTAAGAGGACTAAACTAAATCATCCTCCAAGGATTCATTGGTGGCATTTGAAGGGGGGTAAAACAAGTGGCTTTTAAGGAAAAAACTATTAAACGAGGCTCCTTGGTCTTGTGGAGGTAAGGCTAATGCCATGTGGGATACCATGACAAGTTGTATCAAAAGAGTGGAAAATGAGGTAATTGGAGAATCTAAAGGTAAAGAGCCGCCAGTGAAGGAAATGTGGTGGTGGAGTGATGAAGTGCAAAAGGCTATTAGGACCAAGCAAGAATTATATAGGGAGTTACCGAAGCGTACAGATGATGAAATCTTTAAGAAGTACAAGGAAGCAAAGAAGGATGCTAAGTGAGCTGTTAGCAAGGCGCGCTCATCTCATTGGGAGGAAGTATATAAAAAACTTGGGACAAGAGAAGGAGAAAAGGACATATACAAGATGGCTTGGATAAGGGAAAGGAAGTGTCAAGACCTCAACCAAGTAAGGTGTGTCAAAAACGAAGAAGGCGAGTTCCTCATAAGAGATAAGGATATTCAAAAGAGGTGGAGGAGATATTTTGCACAACTTTTTAATGATAATGAAGGATGTTTGGCAGCATTTCCAGATATTACCTACCAAAGTGAACTTAACGTGAGGTACACGCAAGGTATCAACTTATCAGAAGTAAAAGCTACACTACATAATATGAAGATAGGGAGGGCTTATGGGCTAGATGACATTCCAATAGAAGTTTGGAAGGTGATGGGAGAAGTGAGACTCATCTGGTTGACTAAACTTTTCAATGAGATACTAAAGAAGAAAATTATGCCAGATGCTTGGAGGAAAAGTATGCTCGATCCCATTTTTAAAAAATACGGGAGATGTCTTGAATTGTCAAAAATATAGAGGTATCAAATTGATAAGCCATACAATGAAACTTTACAAAAGAGTTATCGAACAAGGTTAAGGGCCACTACCACCATAACAGTAACCAGTTTGGTTTTATGCCAGGTAGGTAAACTACATAAGGTATTTTCTGGTAAGGATGTTGATGGAGAGGTATAGGGTAGCAAAAAAAGACCTACATATGGTATTCATTGATCTTAAAAAGGCATATGATATGGTACCTAGAGAAGTGCTATAGTGGATTTTAGAGAAATGAGTTGTGCATGTCAGATACGTTAATGTCATCAAGGACATTATGATGGAGTTGTAGCTAGTGTTAAAACGTCTGGAGGTTGCATAGATGAATTTCCTATTACAATTGGCCTTCATCAAGGCTCCTCTTTTAGTCCTTATCTCTTCACTATTGTGATAGATGAGCTCACTAAAGAAATCTAAGATCGGGTTCCCTTGTGTATGTTATTTGCCGATAATATAGTGTTAATTGATGAAAGTTGGGAGGGAGCCAATTGCAAGCTTAAACTTTGGAGACAAACATTGGAGACAAAAGGTTTTAGGCTTAGTAAGACAAAGACGGAGCATATGCATTGTGCGTTTGGTGACGTTAGGGGCCAAAATGGTGGGGTCACTTTGGATAGGTTGGACATTGGGATTTCTAAGAAGTTTCGATACCTTGGATCAATATTGCAATGTGAAGAAAATATAAGGGAAGATGTTAACCATAGGATTCAAGTGGGTTGGGCTAAATGGAAGAACACTATAGGAGTAATATGTGATGCTAAAATGCTGCTTAAGTTGAAAGGCAAGTTCTATCGGACTGCGATTCGACCAGCTATGTTATATGATAGTGAATATTGGGCAACCAAGAAACAACATAAATGAAAAGTAGAAGTGGCTGAAATGTGTATGTTACGTTGGATGTGCAGCCATACAAAAGTGGATCGCATAAGAAATGTGGTCATTAAGGATAAGGTTGGTGTTGTACCAATTGGAGACAAGATCAAAGAAGGTCGTTTAAGATGGTATGGGAATGCATAACGCAGGTCAATAGATGCACCGATACAAACATCGAAAAAGATTCTTATACCAAGCACTAAACGAGGGAGGGGCAGGCCTAAAATTACTTGGCCGAAAGTAATTCGCCATGATCTTCATGACCTACAAATCCCACAGTGTTTGGTCTCTGACAGAATGGAGTGGAGAAGACAAATTCATGTAGCCGACCCCAATTGATTGGGATTAAGGCTTGTATTTGTTGTTGTTATTGTATAGTACCCTACATACCTAGAGTCGGGGTCTTTATATAGCATACTGACTCACTGAGTTTCTCCCGTAAGACTCATCCCTCCACCATCTTATATTATTACAGGTTTGATAGTACAACTGTCAATGATTTGATACTGATGAGGAGAACAAGTTTTTGTGTTTTTTGATTTCCTTGTAAATATTCCAAACCCAATGTATTAGATATTCTAGTGTTGTATCTAGAGCTCCGAATCACTGTCACACACTTGTTGTTTATTTGGTATTGTATTCATACTAAGAGTTTGGGTTTGGGACTATATTCATCCCTACTATATTAATACTAATGATATTTTTGTATATGTTGCCTTATTTTATTGGCATATGAGGTGAGGTCATGTACAACCTGAGAGTAAGGCTAGTAGAGTAAGAGTGGTTTTGTGGAAAGACCTGATTCTACATGATCATGGGCCCCTGGTTTTGGGTCGTGACAAATTGGAAACAAGAGTTGCAGTTCAGACAAATGTGTAATTGATACTATTTAAAAAAATTTTCCTTTGTTTGTGTCAAGTACATTTGATAATAAGAATAATCATATGTTCAAACTATGGCATCTGAGAATGGGCCATGTACCCTGGGATGTTTTGAGAACTTTGTCATTTCTGAAGTCTTTTAAAGGCGTTGATGCATTTTGTACTGTTTGTCCTATGGTAAAGCAATCAAAAGCTTCCTTTCCTTTAAGCTTGACTGTTATTCCGAATGTCTTTCATTTGATACACAGTGATATTTGGAGTCCTTACACACCTACAACATTTGGTGGTGCTAGATATTTTCTTACATTGGTTAATGGTTTGAGTAAATATACATGGGTTTATTTTCCAGCCAATAAGTTAGATACTTTGATTGCTTTTAAGGTTTCTTGTGCTCATATTTCTACTCAGTTTAATAAGGTGATCAAAGTCTTAAGAAGTGACAATGGCACAATGTCCACTAGCCAAGCATTTCAGAATTTTTTCCCTTATCATGGTATAGTGCATCAAATTAACTATATAGAAATACCTCAACATAATAGGGTAGCTGAGAGCAAATAGGCATCTACTTGTAATGGCTAGAGTAAAAACTTAGGCAGCATTACCTGATCACATATAAGGCATTGTATTTTGACTGCTACTCATCTAATAAACAGAACACCTATTGTTGTTTTACAATTTTAGACTCCTTTCTCCATTTTACATAAGGTTGAGCCTGATTATTCCCATCTCAAAGTGTTTGGTTGCCTTTGTTTTGTTCCTACCCTTTAACAAAATAGAACCAAACTTGATCCTAAAGACATGCCTTGTGTTTTCTTGGGTTACCAATCTGGGAAGAAAGGATACATGTTCTACAATCTTAACGCCAAACAAGTTTATATAACTAGAAAATGCCGTCTTCTTTGAACATGTTTTTTCCGTTCAAACACCTTTCACACTTTCTCTTCTTTCCTACCAATCACTCACCTATTACCTTATTTGATACCACTCTTCCTTCTTTCTCTACCCACGTAGTTACAGAATTGGCAGAAATTGCTCATTCTGCAGAACCAAATGTCGTTGTAATTGGTTCTTCATAAAATGTATTTGAATTTCTTGATTCATCTCCTATTTCACTAGTTCCTATCTCACCTAAAAGGCCCATTAGAACTATTACCTGACCCTCTTGGCTTAAAGATTACATTCTTCCTAAAAGAAGGTCAATCAATTCCTGCTAAACTTCTAGTTCTTGAAACCTGGTAGATTGTGTCTTTGCTTCCTGGTAAGAAACCCATTAACTCTAAGTGGGTTTTCAAAGTGAAGCATAAGTCTGATGGGGGAGGTGGAGAGGTTTAAAGCACGGGCGAAACTAAACATATGCTTGAGGGGGCCATGGCCCCTCCCAAGTTTTCAAATAATACATTTGACCCTTGATAATTTATATTTCTTTCCAAAAAAATTAATAATAGCCCCTCAAAAAAATCTTAAAACAAAACTTTATTGCACCAAAATTACAATATTTTATAAAAAAATAGAATCATATCTCTCAAAAAATCTTTCTAATATTGAAAATTTAACTTTTAATTAATTATTTCACAAAAAATCAAAATTATTTCTCATATTCTTTTATTTTTTGTTTTGATCGTTTTATTTTATTATAGTCAAAAAAATCAGAATTATTTCTCATATTCTTTTATATTTTGTCTTGATCCTTTTATTTTATTGTAGTCATTTTAGTTTTGAATCATTAAAAAAGTTTAAGATTGATTTTTTTTGTATATATATTTTGATAAGTGATTACAATTTATATATGACTGAGGTGTAAATGAAGCAACGTACTTAAAATCAACGTACTTAAAAAAAGTCAACTCAAACTTAAAACTCATTTGGTTTTATTAGTTATATTTATACATTTTTTTATTTTATTATAATTTCTATACTAATTATATTATCATTTCACTATATATTATTATTTTTACTTATAAATTATTATATTTTATCAGTCATACTCTTATTTTTAGTAGCTGTCAACATTATAGTTTTAATTTGAATAAACTTGTGAATTACTCAACCAAGCTGACCATAGTAAGAATTTTGTTGGCTTTGGATGCTAAACAGGTTGGTCACTTCACCAACTAGATGTCACTAATGCTTTCTTGCATGGTGACCTATTTGAAGAGGTGTACATAATCTTACCTCAAAGTTATGCAGAGCTTGGCAACCAAGGGGAGTGGCATGGTATTGAGCAACCTATTTGCAAGCTAGTGAAGTCTCTTTATGGGCTGAAATAGGTTCCTAAGCAGTGGCTTGGCAAGCTATCAACTGCTCTTTTGGAAGGAGGTTTTTCACAGTCAAATTCAGACTATAGTCTCTTTAACAAGGAAGGTCAGAATGGTAGATTTTTTGCAATTTCAGTATAGGATGATGATATGATTGTGAATAGGAATTGCAATGAGAAAATTGAGAATCTAAAAAAGGTTCTTAATCACAAGTTTAAGATTAAGAATTTGGGAGATCTGAAATATTTTCTTGGAATTGAAGTGTTGAAAGATAAGAAAGGGATTTGTTTACTTTAGAGGAAGTAGACATTGGATCTGCTTAAGGAAATGATAGTGCTTGATTATGAGCCATTGTCCACTCCTTTAAATGTACATCAAAATTTAAGTGCCCACCAATGACTAAAATGGAAGTGAGTATGAATGCTACTTACAGTTCGTGTGATGCCCCTTTCTCCTTTACCTAGCATGATATTCTTTATAATGGAGATTCTGCCCTCGTTGATATGCATGACGATCTCTACACAGGCATCACTATGAAGTGCAAACTGTGGGCAGTATCGACACTCAAATCGATATTGCAGATAGTCTCTCCAAAAGCTCTAACAACACTCCACTCCCCTTCTAGGGATCACCCGACGGTTTAAAATTTCAGCTCTCTTTTGTTGTTCTATTTTCTGAGTTCACAAATAACTTAGCAGCATAACATTTCCTCTTTATTTAGGGGATCGCATTAACGGGTTGCTTTTCAGCTTTTTTTGTTTAGTTTGGAGTGAAAAAAACAACTCAGTAGCCTAATGTTTCTCACTTAGGGATTCAATTTACGGTTGCTACATGAATGACACAATGTGTGATTGTAATATTGTTTTATGGGGTTCTTTCTTATGCATCAGATATCAATTTTAAAATTTATGTTCTAATGTTTAATGCTTTTTTCTTTTCTTTCTATCATTAACTTTAATTTATATATGTTTGCAACCAGTTTTTTTAAGCAACCCATGCTAAAGTATTTATAGCATTTGATTCCACTACTACTGGTTGGTGCTTGTAAATAGATCAATAACCAAAACAATGGCCAATAAATTCAAACTCATTATTGACATATAAATGATACACCGAATATGGCCAGATGAATTTCTCAAGACTGCAACAATTCTAGCGAGCCTCGGCTTCCTATGACAACCCTATCAACATTATATTGCCTTATATGCTGAGGTTTCATTTCATCATATTCCAAGGGAACAAAATGGTTTTGCTAATAGTTTGGCAAGGGCCAAATATTGAGTTGGCTAATACAGGGTTCTGCCTTTATGTGGCACCATATTTGTATTTTGTGTTATTTCTTTTTGCAGCAAAATTTTTGTGTTTTGTTTTCGAGCTGGATCAAGTTGCATATTTTTTTCCCATTCTATTTTTCTCTTTTTTTATCTATGCCTTGTATCTTTCTTCACCTCTTCTCTCAAGAGGTCTTTTGTTTTCTTTTTTAATTTTAAGAATTGATCATGCTTTTCACTTATATTTATCATAGTAAGTTTGTCACGTCCCAATTCAGTACCTGTGACCGACATAGAATTCTGATAAATCTCACAATCATGTCAAAACTCTACGAGCCTAAATAACACGATACTAACACCCTTATCCACAAATACACTATCATTTGTTCAATATTCGTTCCTTCATGAACAATCTATAGTAACCATTCATATATTAAATAACCATCACTAAACCCACAGTACAAAGTATAGGATTACACATGAAGCTCTACAGAACGTTTAACCATAATATACATCATCATCAGTGTAACTTAAAGATAGAACTATACATAAAGTTTATACTTGAGAGCTTGAGGGAGATACAGCTCTCTACTGCAAATACTTTGAAACGAAGCCTTCACTTCTATGAACTCCACAGAATGCCCTTATCAACAGCTCAAACTATATACAATCTACACACAACAATAGCAAACATTGTTATGTGAATGCGAGTTATGGTACTCCATTTTGCTATGGTAAGGAATATTGATATGGTGTTAAATGAATAATTAAAGCTCAACATTATTCCATAACAACCATGGAATTTTACCATACATGAGAATTAGGAATATATAACAGTGATTATGACCCTGTCACAAATAAGTATACATATTGTCACTTGTATACTGAGACATCAGTCCACGAAACTATGACAGTCTCCATGTCTATATGTCCTTGGTATAAAGGTAGTGATCCTTCTATACTAGAAATAAACAATGTTATCAGTATATTGGGAATGTCCCAACTATACAAGACACTAATAAAGGGGTGAAAAACTTAACCCCAAGCTAGTTGTATTCGAGCTCACACACACACTACACCATGGGAACCCATGTGTTGACTACACAATGCCATATCAATGATGGCAGTTGACTACATGATTTTCCACGTCAACATTAGCATTATTAATTACATTATGGTGATTTGACCCAACCACCAACTCTGTGACATGTCTCACTAGGGCTAGGTCTTGGGTTTGCTTCAAATTCACTAAGGGATTACATCTATAACTTATCCCATTAGAATCCCTTGACATTCATTCTTGGAATGGATCTACATATACCGTCCATAGGCATAGATCACATTCACTGATCTAAATATACCACCTGTAGGCATTGATCGTTCTCCTAGAGAACTTGGTATACTTGCTTATTAGCATAGACCATTCTTCATAAAGTATCATTCATTCGCACAGAGGGCAATCCTGTATACTGAACACAAGTCTATTTCTCCTCCTTTATAGTAGTTGATTGGATAGAAGGACATTCCCTATTTAAAGGAATGTTGCTACTCATCATTCCCTATGAGGATTGGACCTAATTGCCGCTCAAGAGTCCCTTTTTCCTTCAGCATTGGTCCCCTCTTACCCAGGCCATTTAACAAACAATGTTAGATACCAAAGGATACTGGTAAGCACTCATGTGGGGTTTATTTGAGAAGGTATTGGAAATAACTCGATTGCCCTTTTTCTTTAGTAAAAAATCTTTTAAACCCTGAGGAAGTATTATTTTGATAAAAAGTTTACAACTTTTCTTACAAAAATTCTAAAGATAACCACTGAACTAATCATAAAGTTCAAAAATTATATGAGAGATGAAAACTAATAGAAATAGTTTAAACCTTTGAGAAAAATATCCTTCATAAAAGTCTTATGTTCCTTTTGGAAAATATTGTATAAGCAATTGTTAAAAGATGTGAAGTGTACGAACACAACTTTGTGTTTGAGTTTTCCCATGAAAACTATCAAAATTGAATCATAAAAAAGGAGTTTAGAAGTACAAGAACCTTTGGGAAACTTTTGGAAACCAAAAACACTTCAAAACCCAACCATTGGAAGCCACACGACCTCATCTAGGGGGTGCACGGTTGTGCCTCCTAGCCGTGCACCTTCTTGGTGCTTTTCTTCCATGGCACACGGCCATGCAGTAGGGTGCACGCCTATGCCTTCTAGGCCATGCACCTCACCGATTATAGGGCATAATTTGGGTGCAAAATTCCTTCCCAGCCTCATTCCCTATTCCCTTAATGAGGTACATCAAATTCATGATTCAAAAACACTTCTAAATCATCTTTAAACCCTTCCAAACTTCTTCAAAATCATCCATACTCAAATCCAAGATTTTCCAACACATTCAAAGCCAAAATTTAAGACTTTTCAAATGTCTTTACAATATCAAATCAGGGCAACATTCAAATCTTTTTAAAACACATCAAACCAAGTCATTTAGGTTGTTACCCATAAGAATTTAGTTCTTAACACATACCAAATCCTTTAATAACCAATTAAAAAGATTCTCACACATGTAAATCATCACATGTATCAAAACGTCAAATTCCATTACACTTCGATTTTCTTAAGAAAACATTGAAAACCAAACCCTCAAGTTGCCTTCCATTACCAAGCACAATAAACCTAATAAAACAAGCTTCCACACAAGAGCTTCAATACAATCAATGGCTAAGGTTAGTAACGATGCCAACAATAATATCATTCATATATACAACATAATGCCAAATCTCATTCAATCCACCATATCAAATGATTACAAAGCAAATTGGCAACAACAATAAATACATAGCAAATATGATCTTGCCATAACTCACCTCTAGCCCTTTAGCTTGCCACTGGCTACTCTTGGCTGAAATCATCATCAAGGCCACCATAGGCATGTTCCTTACCTATACATTTCACCAAACATAATATCAATTTATGCTATAATTAATTAGGAAAAGAAACTCAAAACCTTATACTAGGTTCTTCCCTTTTCCTCCATCAACAAACCCTTTACCCCTCACCACTACTATCATCACCTCACCATCAACTCTGATTCATACAATCAACTATCAACCCTTATTAGTCAATACTAACTCAATGTCCACAAATTTCATCATTCCACCAATATTATCACTATCAACATAAACCCTAACCTTATAGAAAAGGGAAATTAGCTTAGGATTTTAGGATTGTCACTTACCTCTTACGATTTCCACTTTGCTTCAAGTAAGGAGTAAGACTTCAAGCTCTAATCCATGGAGAAATCACTCCAACTTCAACCCAACCAACTCAAATCCTAATTGCCACTTGGGAGTGAAAAAAAGTGATGTGTCTAAATTGCAAACATCATAAATTTGTCCAAAATGGGTACCTAGGACCATAACCTACCATCAAAGACTCAATTTTTGATGTTTAATGGAAGATTTGAGAAAGAAAATGGAGGGAAGAGAGAGAAGAGAGGAAATGGACGGGAATGGAATGAAGAAGAAGAAAAGTCTGCTGGTTCTTATCCCTTCTTCCCCTTTTTCAACCACTCTACCAACTTCCTCATAAATTACACTTTCACCCCTCAAGTTTCGGGTAATTGCATTTTTGCCCCAAAACTTTTCAGGCAGATCCTTCCCTTCACAGGTCAATAATCCCGCCTTAGATTTTTTCCATTATAATCTTCCTATGATTATAATTGGTTCGGTTAGGTCTAGCTTGGTTCAAATTTACCTAAATTCTGGTAATCGAAAATATGAAAATTTCTCACATACGTGATAAATTTGAATGCACTGAGAATATTTGTTGTCTTGGATTTAGTTGCTTAGATAATTTAAAATTTTCCTTAATAAAAACTTAATAATTAATAAAATTATTAAGTTTATAAACTTAATAATAAACTTAATAGTTGCTTAGATAATCTTCAATGTGCTGGACAAGCACAAGAAGCTTGGCTTGTGGGACGATCACGTGATTCTTCCTAGCTTTGGCCTAAATAGTTGTACACATGTGTATGGATACATGTGTGTTAAGGAAAATGATGATAAAGCAAGATTCCCAGAGATATGGCACCAAAGTCAAAATGGCTTTCAAACTATTAGAGATGAAAGGGACAACCGTAGAGTAGAGAGTGAATATTTGAATTTAGTTTTAGATCAAGATGGGCTTAATAGAAAGGTGGGGCATGAAGATTATATTGGACCTAATGGAGAGATAGAGCAGGGTGAATATATGGAGACTAATGGAGTGAGGGATGGAAATGTGGACGTGCGTGCGGATGATAATATGGATCCTTACAGATCAGATAATGAAGTTAATTTGGGTTGTTTACAACCCATTAAACTTGTTGTGAATTTGTCAAATGTTGCTAATCAATTAGGGAGTGTTGAACTTCAACAAGCTGATGCAACTATTGGAGAGAGTTTTTCAAATGTTGACTCTGAAGAAGTTAGGTCCACCTGGTAGCTTAGAAAGGAGATCGAGTTAGTTTTTTATGGACTTGAAGAGAATATGATACAAAGTGTCATGGAATTAGAAAGGGAAGTAAGGCTCTAAAATAATTTTTTTGAGATGAACGAGTGCTTTAATTGGGTTTGGGCACATTCTTTTCTCAAGAATTTGCTAGATTCATTTTGATAAGATATTTGGATCTTTAGTCTTAGGAAGATTTAATTTTTAGTGCTCATTAACATTTTTCAATTTTTTGAGGATGGATAGTCTTGACTTCTTGGGATGTTTAAGTGTAATGTTATGTATTATAAGCATTAATTTTTTTAATAACTTTAATTTATTTTCTGATCAAAAAAATAATTAATAAAATTATTTTTAGAGAGAATGAGAGAGAGTGATATAAAAGACACTTTAAAGATTACTCTTTTATAATGAAAACATTTTCTACGGCGCAGTTAAGATGATTTTTTTTTGTAATTTTTGGAATCAATATCATTTTCAAAAAAATAATCGTTTTGGGAATGTTTAACTGCTTATTTTGCAAATCATCTACCATTATTAGAAATGCATAATTATATTGTCTTTTAAACCTCTTTTAGACATGCTAGTCGACTAGAATGAGCCTATCCTCTTTTCTCTGTTCATATTCCAAAATCAAAATATTGAAACAAATCATTAATAAAAGATCGGAATATTTCGAGGACTCTTCTGACCAAAAGAATTTTTTTATTTCTTTTCAAAGTCCTAGAACTGGAAAAAAATCCTTTTCAATTTATCAAAAGAAAGAAAAAACTGGGTCATCAAAAAAATGTTCTTTATAAAAGAAATAATAAACAAACTT
>JANIIA010246139.1:0-41235 GCA_027478495.1 Erythroxylum alaternifolium | reverse complement strand
ACACTTAACACACTTGTCAAAAATGTTCATTTGTTTCTAACATTATTATTATTTGATTGTCATCAAAATTAATCATCATAAAGTCCTCTTGACTTAATAAACCTCAACTGTCACAACCATGCAATCCTATCGCATATGTAATAGAAACTATGTCTAATAGGCGCTAGATGGCTCTAACACCACTTTTGGGTTTTTATCTTGCATCACATGCATCAAACATAGAAAACAGTAGTGGAAATATGAAACAAAACCCACAAAACCAAGAACTTTCAATTGCCATTAGATGTAGCTTTAACAGAACATGAACTTAAGATGTGTACCTTACAATCTCCTTCATTCTTTGTTGTCTTTACCTCTTTGTGATGTTGTAAACTAAAATGACCAAATGAGGACGTCTCTAATGATATCCATGTGAAGAGCAAAGCTTGAAACCTCTTAGGAAGAATTGCTAAAACACACACAAAGTGCTAGCTTTGTGATGTATTCTTTTAGTGAGTGTTTGTAGAGAGTGAGAGAAGATGATGAACACTTCACCAAAAAAGTCTCTTGCTTTCACACAACACTTACACGAAAGATTAAAGTTTCTTACACCCTTTGGCCTTCCTTTAACCCCTAACATCAATGGAGAGCTAGTGGGAATTAACTGGCTTTTAATCCCACTTAATTTAGCAAGAAACTTCCACCCCTTCTTTAAAGAAATTTGTCATCTTGCTTAATAAGCAAGATTCATACGTGTCATATGATTCCCAATAAAATGACCCTAAACTACCAAACTTGTGTAGCTTAGTCATGCATCTCTCAGATCTTAGATCCCCATCCAAAACCATTTTACTTATTCTTCACATCTTTAATGCGTGTGACCTATTAAGTTCCCAGTTATGTTGGCCACTTGAATTAACACTTAATTCAAGCAAGTCATAAGCGACATCTAGTAACACATCATAACCTCCAATTGACCAAAAAGTCAGTGGTTTGACTACGAACCATTCTATAGACAATGTTCCCGTGTAATTCATCCTTTTATCATCTATATCCTACTTGTTTTAGAGTACAATTAAAGTGTCAGCTCCTATTAGATTGACTACATCACATCTAGCCTATGTCATGTTGGTTCTTATCCCTGAGGCCAATTACTTAATTAGATATGTCACTAAAGACTATCTTCATAACATTTCCACTCTTGCCAGAGATTCCTAAGTAATGACCCTAATAAGAGGCTGTGCGTATCTTCTCCTTCTATCAGGAGTGGTGAATCCTTTATTGGCTACTCAATTACCTTTGAATAGCTCAAGTTGTACCCAATCACCACCCCTTGAGCAACCTATAAGAGGCAACAAGGAATGGAGTCAAAGTACAAGATTAGTATCCAAGATATGCTTGAGCACCTCAGTCAAAGGATATTTGCACCATTTCTATAATGAGACTATCATTAACACTAGAATAGATTATCCATATGATTGTCTCGTGGAAGGTCATCTAATGTACTTACTACTCTTAGCAAGCACTCACATGTTAACTCTAAACAACTCATGCTTACAACTTATGAGATCCACTGCTTGATCTAATCAATTAGTATAACATGTACTAGCCTATACGGATTAATAATGTCCCATCTCATTAATCCTATGACTAGGCATAATTTAGAGACTAATATAATTACACATGATAGAAATCTCATTATCATGATCTCATCATGATTTCCTTGATGCTATATAATGTACCAATGACTTCATTAATTCGATTTAAGAGCACTATCAATTCATAAAGAGCACAAACATCAAATTAACAAAAAAACATTCTTATTAATAAAAACAATTTGTACAACAAGTGCTAAAGGTGATTGCCTTTAGAGCACTTCTCTAGCACCATTGATATAACTCTTATAAAAATCTAGATTAATTGATTTTAAACTCAAAAGAGCCTCCTTAGAAACTATAATCTTCATCCTTTTCTCATTCATATGCCCAAGTCTATCATGCTATGGCCTTAAATTGTCATTATTGGATTTAATGACTCATTCAAACACTCTATAGTAGTGTATAATGTCCTTATTTTCATCCCCTATTATAAATCCCTAGCACTTATTGTGACATGATGTGAACCTTCTCTATACGTTGTCCAACACCTGATACTATCCAATTGACTAATGATAAGTGTAAATTGCATCATATTTTAGGGCTTGTTTAATATGAATATAATTGTTAATTCAATCGTTTAGTATGTGTTTAGGTTAAAATTATATTAATTAATTATTTAAGTATTTTTATGGTTAATACAAGTCTTTGAGCTTAACTATTTTTTGTTAGGTACTTTGATGTGTTTGTTAGTATTAAGAGACTACTTAAAGGGCAAGAAAAGAGGCAGAGAGGGAGGAGTTTGACATCAACCAACTTGAAGAAACCCTAGAGAGAATTCATCGAGTGATTGAGAAAGAGAAAAAGGAAGAGGGAAGTGGAGACGAAATTGACTCGATGTACTTCCCAGATAAGGAGTTTCCTGATGTTGCTAACTCCCATCATCTGTTCAGATCGTATTTCCTATTTATTTTCCATGTTTATTATTGTATAGAATTGGGAATAACAGTTTGACGATAGGATTTTGAATGTTGAAATGTCTAAACTCACCTTCAGAGTTTTGTCTTTGAATTTATGAAATTTGATTGTTTATGTGTTATTGGATTTGTTGAGGTTTAATTCTAGACTTTCATAATTCGATAATAAACTGAGAGATTGAATCGAATGAGAAATAATTAAATTAGGCTAACAAGAGTTAGGTGATTTAATAGAATAAGAATTAAATCAAATCAGTAAATTGTGTGAAGAGAGATCTTGTATAAGTTTCCAATAGTTTATTAGGCAACTTCAGAGCTAATTAGGATTTCGGATAGGTTGATAATCGAGAGATTGCAAGTACCATAATTTGATTAAGGTTTATGATTTAGGGTTAATGGTTATAACTCAAGAGAGAGTAATCAACCCGAGGACTATCTAGAAACAATAATCCATTAATTTATAATCGATTATGTTAGTGTTAAAGATAGGTAAAATTCCCTTTTTCTGAATTGGTAATTCCCTTACGTTGATTCTTGGGTGTGTGTTGCAATTGCTAGATTATTAATTATTTTTGTGACTGATTTTTGATTTGATTTGATTGATTGAATTGAATTATTGTTTTAGTTTCTTTACATTTTAAATTTTTGCGATTTGTTTTGGCCTTAGATTTTAGGATTAGAATATCCATCCTCGTGGGATCAACATCTTAAGTACTATATGAGCAATCCATCCATTTACGAATTATCAAAGGTATTTATTAAAACTTACACACATCAAACCCCCTATTAACCAACTATGATCAAAATTTTCTTTGTAAATAGAATGTACCTAATATCACAATTCTCCCACTCCCCCTTACCAGAAATTTTGATTATTGATGGCCTTCCCTATTAATAAGATAAACCTTCTCGAATTTTCCATATTTAAAATTTTAAAATAACTCCATATTTGGAGAAGAATAAAACAATGTTATAGCTTAGAACTTAAGACTCAATGGGGCTATCAATGCTTATAATCAAAGTGGCCTAGAGTTCCTTTACTAAATTCAAATAATCATTATCCTTTTACCATTAATTATTTTTCTTCTTTTGCTTTAGACAATCCCTTTTAAAATGAACTTTACCACTACAGTTTAGCAAAGAACATTACTTCAACGTTTTGAATTTTATATATATTTAGATTGTGAGACGTGGTGTTTATTTTGACTTCCCCTTCCCTCACTGCTTAAGTCATTCCTGGATGATTCTCCTAAATTTCTTTTGCGAATACTATCATCAAAAATTGTATCCTAAACTTTATATAGTTTTAATTTTCCTTTACTATGGAAAGTACTAATTGTGGAAACAAAAGTATCCTAAGTTTCGAGTAGAGAATGCAACAAAATTAGTATCTAAATTCAATTATTAAAATTAATTTCTATATTGCATCAGGAGTACTTTGTTGATCACTAATATCTTCTCGTATGCGTTTGCCAAGGCCTTTAACAATTATGTTGTGGTTTTATAATTTTTGAATTTAAATGAAACATTCTTAGATAACAACAATCGAATGATACTTAACACTTTCTTATCCAGTAGAACCCACTCAACCTTCACCATGGAATCTAGCTTCTTTTCGCTGGGAAGGAGGTGTAGACTTTTATGGTGCAAATAATGTTTAATTTTCATCTTCTAAAACCCAAAATCATTCCCATCTAACTTTTAAGTTTTTATTTCCCATATTCTATTGCTATAAAGATTATGGTTTCCTAACCTTGCTCTAATACCATTTATTAGGATTAACAACCATAAATATATAGAAATAATAAATTTATAGGGAAAAAATTAAATACACATAATATTTTTATGTAGTTCAATAATGTACTAATGTCCACAGTTGCACTAGGAATTTTATTCTTTCTTGTCTTATAATGTACAATGACATAATACTATAGCTCCTTATATACTAAAGACCTATAACAGAATATGGAAATTGAATGCATTAATTATAAAAAAATCACAAATTTTACTCAATTTTGCAATTATAGCCCAAACTTTATAAGGTGACAATTAAATTCTCAAACTTTAACTTTTTTTCAAATATAGCTCGGCGTTAGTATCTTTGATAACATTGTTGACTTGGCTAATTAAGTTTCATTAAGTTAGTTAAGGAACCTACATCTTTTAGGGTAAAAAAACCCTAAACTAGTTTGGCAGTTTAGTTCATTCTTGTACCAATCTCTGCTCCTCTTTTTTTTTCAGTTCATTACAGGAAAAGCCTTCTATTGATTCTTACAACAATCTCTTCTCTTCCTTTTCTTCCTTATTGCACCAATCTTCTCTGTCAGACACCGTTCTCTATCGCACACCATTCTTTACTCCTCTTTGCATAATGAAATCTACCCTTCTTTGCATCACAAAAGCTGTTGCACCAATCTTCTCTATCGTATTACAGAAATTACAATTTTTAGGGGTGTCTTATTTATACTTTTGTCATGATTTCTAATTTTTTTATAAAAAAGTTCCTTTTTCAATTCATTACAGGAAAATTAGGATATGCTTTATATGTATTTGGCTTATGAACTATGTTTGAAACAAAATGCGATTAGATAATTAACAATTTATCCATCTATATATGCTTATGTTATTTGGATTAGTGCTTAAACTTTATATCTTTTATTGAATTAGTTAGGATGATTTTTTTATAGGTATTATTCATATTGTAATCAAACTAGGACTATTAACTTCATTTTGAGAATTGGATTTATTCTTTTAATAATCACATTGTTTATCTATTTCTTCATTTCTTTTAGTTGATTAAGATAAGAATTGTAAAGTTAAGCTTGTTGTAAATAACATGGATTCTTTTCAAAAGGGTTTAAGAAGATACATAATGTTTTATTTGCATTGAAGTAAAGAATTGAGGGAGGAATTGTCAAGCCTAATGTTAGTTTTACACGTTGCTCAAAATATTTATTCACCCTATCCAACTCTGTATCTTCCTCGAGTAATGTATGAAATTTTTATTCACTTTATCCAACTCCATATCTTCCTCAAAAAATGTTGCATAAGTTTTGCTTTATCTCTTAGTAAATTTAATAAGAGCATAACTTAACGAATTTCACACAAATAAAGTATGCAATGGATATTAGATTCAAGATTGTAGACTAGAATCTGATGAGTGTCCATTATGACAAATCAAATTTTTTCTATTAAATGTTCATTAATTTATTTACTACTTGAAATATATCAAGTTATATACCTTAAGAAAATTAGGTGTTTAAATGACAATTTAGGATAACTCTAAATAAGTATTACAAGGTAAAAACAAAGGCTATCCAACTTGAATAAGTGAAAAAGTATTTTAGATTTTATTTATAAATTAAAGTTTTTATATGATTTACTTCTATTCAGTGTTTCTAATTTTCCTAAATTAGTTATTTATTCTCTTTTTCCTCTTGAAATATGTATCATTTTTTCCTTATTCACACTTTCCCTTAAATCATTTTATTTAGACTAAAATTTTATACAAATTTCCATTTATAGCCATCTTTTTATGTGTTATATTATATGTCATTGTTAAAAATGCCCAATATTTTGCAGATGTTGGTAAATTTTGCATTTCGTTATAGTAAGGTGTTGGAAAGATACGATAATAAATATGTTAGGGGCTAGATTAAAAGGAAGAAGGAATGAGTGTTGATGAACTTAGCATGCTAGTCCGAAAAGGATTTTTTAAAGATAAAGGATATAAAGTAATCTATATGTTTTACAAATTTCCTAAATAGTCAATGAAAAGCTTGAAGAAGTTAAGCTTACACTATGATAAGGACATGTTGACTATGCTCCAACATATGAAAGATTTGAATTATCACATTATTTAAATCTACTACAAGCATGGTTATGAGCATCCTGCAACTGATGGTGAAGAATCTGACTTTATTATTCACAATGAATTTGATGATAATGATGAGGGGTTGTTCCAAGTTCAATTAGAGCAAGATGACGAATTCATTGTTATGTAGGTTAGAGAATCTAGAGATGATTTAGTTGATGACGAGTTATTTACAATTGATGATGAAGAATATGTTGCTTTAAGAATAAATGAGAAGAGATGTGCCAAAACTCTACATAGTGGGTTTGAATGTGACAATGTTGTTGATAGGGTTAGAGGTAGTCTAAAGGATTGCAATGAAGAATGATATTATTCCAAAGATATATAGAGACAAGAAGGAAGTTCACATAGTGCAAATAGTTAATATAAGGATAGTGATGTTTAAGTTCATCAGTTTGCAGTGATGATGAAATATCTATTCTAAAGAAGAAATACATTATCTTTAATACAAAAGTCGATATGAAAGATTTTAAGTTTGAAATTGGAATGAATTTTAAGGATGAGATGTATTTAAAGGAAGATATAAGAAACTATACAATTACAAATGGATATATGAAGAAATAAAAAACTATACAATTACAAATGGATATATTGTTTCAATGGCGAGATCTGGTGTGAGAATGAAGATAGTTTGTAAGCTACAATGTCTTTTTTTGGTAAATGCTAGCTAGATTGAAATTGAAAAAACATTTGCTATAAAGATAGAAGAAAACAAGCATAATTTTAGGAAAGTGCGATGGAACAAGCAATCTAGCAGGAAAATAGAAAATGAATTTTTACATAAGCTTCGGAGGAATACAAATTGGCCTATTACTGAGATGATGGATGATCTCCAAAAACAATATGCACTACAGATAACTAAATAGGAAGCTATTACCATGGTATAACGATCTATGAAAGGTCATTATCTATATATGTGATGTTCACTTCTTAATGCAATTTATCTTCTTCAATTTATGTTACCTTCCTTTTTTCACATGGTTTAATAGATGAATTAAAGAATATATTTCCAGAAGCTGAACATAGAAAATGTATCCATCATGTCTATGAAAATTGCTCGACTGTTCATAAAGGCCACACATATAGAAGTTTATTTTGGAAAGTAGTGAGTTGCATAATAGAATTTGAATTTAATGAGGTAATGGAGCAGTTGAAGAGTATTTTAGTGAAGGCTTATGATGATTTCAAAATTAGGACACTTTTATAAAGGCATTTGTCAACATAAGACTAAAATGTGAAATAGTTCATAATAATATTTTGGAGACATTTAATGGATTAATTTTTGAAGCTCATACGAAAAGCTTGATCAGTATGTTAGAAGACATTCAATTTTCTTCAATGACTCAGATATATGGAAAAAGGAACATAATGCTCAAATCCACTGATGATATATGCCCAAGAGTGAGGAAGAAAACAGAGGTTGCAAAATAGGAAGCAAGGCATTGTATAACCAAGACAAATAGGAATTTGAAATTTGAAGTCCCATTTTTTATGGACAAGTTTGTTACTGATTTACAAACACAAACTTGTCAATGTAGACAAAGGGATTTAACAAGGATTACATGTAAACATATTATAGATTGTATATCATATCAGAGGGAGGATATCGATGCTTATATCAATTGATGTGACAAGCATGATTGTTATTTTAAGAGTTACTAGTATGCTATGGATCCTATTAGTGATCCTAAATTTTAGTTAAAGCTTTTCAATCTTCAGTCAATATTACTTATATTGATTAAAAAGATACCTCAAAGGCCCAAAAGGGCAATCAAAAAATAATAAGATTGTATAACCATGAAATCCCAAAAAATTAAACAAGGCTGGAGTATCTATAAGATGCCATAGGCAACCTGAAATTGTTAAGGTAGTTATTATTAAAATTTTTATCTTAATTTTAATTGTAGAATAATTGTGCATTTATTCATCACAAAGTATTATTAATTTTTTTCTCTTTAATATGTATAATATGAAAAAAAAGGAAGACCACCAAAAATTGAAGCCTCTTCATCCAATTTGGTAGCCGTCCAATTTCAAGACCCACACAATCAGTATCTACAGGCTCAAATACTACATCTTTTATCTTAAGAAGAGAGAAGAGAATGGCTAATGAATATTCATATTTAGTTTTAAGTTATTTTGTCTCTAGCTTTAATAACATTATAATTCATTTTATTTATACAGGTAACTAGATGATATGGAGTGACATTTAGGAAAGTTAGGGGAATTCCTATTTTATGGTGAGTCATTTAAATACATATTTACACTACTTATATGTAATTATAAGGGATATGGTAATATTTAGCTTTTTGATTTTTTATGCTTCATAGATGGTTGGAAGACAGTGTCAAGTGTTAGAACCTCCAAATACTAATGCAACAAATACTCAATCTTCCTAAAATATAGCGAAAAATACAAATCAAACTAAAAGGAGGATCAAAGTAAGGGCAAAAAGATTTGCTCCTAAAAAATCTCAAGTTATTGATGATTGACAATTTGGATACCAAATTTTGGTTATGAAAGTCTTGGATATATATTATGTATCATTTGTTTGATAATTTTGACATGATTTGGTTTAACATTTTTGACATGGTTTGACTTTGTTCTATAAGTGTACATTGCTCAGTAATACAAAATAGGTGGCTTAGTTTCAATATATTTTGTGTTGATATTTGATATAGGTTTATTAAAAAGTTCAATTCTTATATAATCGTAATCCTCAATTTTTAGGATCTTAAATGTGATGAGAAATCTATGGTGATGTGTGTTTTAGGGGTTGGAAGAGATGGAAGAGTCTAGGTTAGATTTGCTAGTTCAAATGGTTGTAGAGTTGTTGAATGATAGGTTGCCTGAGGCTAGAGAGGTAGTGAGGAACACTTTGAATTTTATATATGAGTTATAATAACCTAAAAAAGAAGAAGAACAAAAGTAGGAGTCTTGGTAAAGTTTCTATCAAAATAATTTTCCACCAATTTATGGTCAATCTGTTATCAAAATCATTCCACCCTAGGAACCTTTCATCATTGAGTGAACTTGAAGTGCGAAACACCAATTAGATCTTCCATAGATTTGTGATGACATTGTCTCACAAACATAACGTATACTTCTCTAGAGTCAAATAGAAGATGTTAAAAATGTCATATATACATTAAGGCTTACTTACATAAATTGCGAATTGTTAGCTAATTCATTTAAGTATAAGAAAGAATTTTCATATAATTGGGAAGGTTTCTTTAACTCATAGTGTCTTTAATTCGTATAAAACTATCCTGGATTTAGCAGAAACTAAACTTTCAACTTAAAAATTATTCTTGCAAGCATTTTGGAGAGTTTCTCTGCAACTTTGGAGGGAATATGGGCAAAAAGTCTTTAACTTTATTGGTGTCTTTAGCCAGATTATCAACCATCTGCTACTAGAGATAAGGTTGTCATTTTTGAACCAGATAAACTACATGTCATGATTTAAGAATAATGAACTAGATAACTTAAATTTTGTTATATTATTTCTAATAAGGTTCCAATATGAAATCGTTTTTAGTAAAAAGATAAGCCAAAAACTGAAATGACCAAATATTGCTTACATACTCAATGGTTTCCTTGTTCTTTCAAGATAATATATTACTTGCATACTCAATGGTTTCCTTGTTCTTTCAATATAGTAAGACACAAAAGTTATATGTTAACTTTTAACTATTACAATGTCTCCATATTTTTCCTATTTGCATTTGACACCTAAGCTATGAAATCATATGGGACCTACTAAATAAAGATATGAAAAAAAAAATTAGACTTATGATGAATTTGAATAATACAAATAAATTAATACATATACTTACTTCTTGCGAACAACAATGCATTTTGTGAACAAGACTCTTACCCTAACGCACAGAAGATGTTTGACATATTTTTAACAAAAACAAATCTTCATCTCATCTAAAAATACTAAGTTCATCTCATTTAAAAATATTAAGTACCTACAATTTCAATACTGATTAAACTTTTTTATACTAACGGCATTTTTAAAAAACAATAATTGATGCACGCATAAAAATGTTGACTAATGTTAGCCTTAGCATTTGATATCTATAACTTCATCTTCTCGTAAAAAATAGGGAAATCAATATTCAAAATATAAATTATATATAAAAATTTCAATATTAATTATAATTGAATGCAATTAAAATATAACATAAAATAATAAATATATATTAAAATTATTTTAGCATTGAACATAATGCTTTCTTTCGACAAAATTGAGAATATTTCCTTTGAGCTTCTGTTACATTATCAAAACAACAATAAATAACATCCTTGAATCCATTAACAACACCATAACACTCTTCCTATGTCAAATATATAGCAGTGCATTAACAACGAAAGCTACACATATTTTATTTTTGCCTATATTTGTTTTTCTGTTACAATATCACCATATAAATATTTAGTTAGTAATTTAAATGTGCTTGAAAAGACAGTTATCTACTCAAAAGTTACTTTCAAAATGGAAGTCAGGCTTATCTGCTTTAGTTACATAATTCATATCCTTTACATATGATTCTGGTAAAGGTATTCATATATATTACATCCCCTTAGGAACTTGGAATAAAATACATGATAGATTATAGGATAAGTTGATAGAGTTCGATCCTCAACCACATTTTACTTGTGGATGAATTAAATATATTGAATTAGTAAAGAATAAGGATAGATTAATGCCATTCTTGATGGAATTATATGAAATATATGATCAAATTTTAAATCGGGTGCTATTACATAATTCTTTATTAACAAAGATTTTTTGATGATATTGAGAGTAGAAGTTTAAAAAGAGGTTCAAAAAAATTTGAAAGCTTAAGATAAGTGATCAAGATGAGTACAAAAAATAAGTAATTGAATTTTCTTAAATCATAAAATCATTGATTAACAAAAAAATTTTAAGTCAAAGAAAGACAAATGTCACTGTGATTATTGTGATTAAGATGAGTATGAAAAAGATCACTATTTCAAGTTGGTGAGGTTGGCAGTTAATATTAACAATGCAAAGCTTACCATTTGAAGAGGAAGTAGAAAGAGAAATTTCCAAGTTGGAATAACTGAAAGAGTAGAAGACATGATGAGATGCTTAATGGAAAGGGAGGGATTGTGCAACATTGTCAATGCAAAAAGAGTAGAAAGATAGTTATTTCTTTTATTAGTAAACCTATAGTTTCTATTTTTGTAGGTTCTAGATGCAAACTCTTGGATAATTGACACAAAATTTAAAATGAGTCCCAATCTTTTTGTTTTCCAAAACTTAATAAAGCTTGATAGAGCTTTCTTGATTGACTTACTTAATGGGATAACCAACATGTTAACAAAGTTAGAAATTACAAATAGACAAAAATACATATCCAACAAGATATGAGATTTTTTAATAGAAAAATTAGGGATGCATATTTTAAAAGTTATATCTCATGGAAGAGTTGTAGAAATTACATATAGATAGCATTACATATCCAATATAACAAGTTCAATTTTTTAGACAACACTACATAATTAAAAGATAAAGTAGTGAGTAAAAGTAAGTTGCAGAACAAGAATGATTGTGGAAAAAAATTAAATCATCTCCAAACCCATCTACATTACACACATGAAAATACTCAGTTACCCACCATTCTCACATCGTCAAATACATTCAACGCACAACCAAAAGAAGAATTGAGAAATTATATTCAACAAAAGAGACAACGAAGAATGGTGTGAAACATTTACTACAACAAACACAAACAACAACGTAATTGTAGCCGTTATGCTAGTGTCATGTGAAAAGGGGCGAAGAAAACATGTGCGACATGAAATCCCAATATGTTTGGGTAATACTCTAAATGGGTAATTTAGGTTTTTAACCCTTTTTTTAATTTTCTTCAATTTGCATAATTTTATTTAACTTATCTAATTAACTCTTATGTGTATGATTTTATATAGTTGTAATTAAACGTGTTTAGGATTTCTATTTTAAGTAGTTAGCGACATCAACAACGTTAATGGAGATACTGGGGTAGATTTGAAAAAAAATTGAAAGTTTCAATATTTAATTGCACTTTTTAAAGTTCGGGCCATAATTGCAAAATTGAGGAAAGGTTGGTATTTTTTATAATTAACCCTAACAGAATCCTACCTAAAATACTATAGAATATGGAAATAAAATTCTACCTAGGCTAGGATATTAATTAAATTTCCATATCTCTTATTATTTTATTATAAATATAATAAAACTCCTAGCAATACAAGGAAATTAAATATTCCCATTAGGCTCCACATTACGCTCCATATCTTAACATATTAAGCATAGTTAATCTATTAAGTTATCACCCCTATTTAAGTGATCTCGTTCTTTAAATCTAGAATGATTATTCTCCAAGTGCATATACCATACTTATCCTATTAGTCCTTCATTCAGTTGATTTATAATATATTTATAAGTGTATACAGCCAATTATAACAACTTACTAGAATCAAAGTAAAGTTAGATTATCAATCCCACAGGAGCTATATCTCTTTGCCTATTAACCTTAATGAACTAATAAACTATGAAACAAGATTTAATAAAGGATAATTAAAGTAATAAACTGATAAAAATAAATAAATCTGTAAGGAAACATTAATGATAAAAACATTAAGGTTTTGAGTTTTCATTCATATAGAATTTTAAATACCATGCAAGATTTATTATATATGTTGAAATAATAACTAACCTGAACTACTTATATCCTCTCGTGAGGTACACATGTATATTAATTTAGGAAGTTACAACCTCTTAACATGTAATTCAACCTAATCAAACAAATTAAACCTAGTTAATCTTTTTGTTATCACAATATTCTACTTTCATTCTCTAGATCTAAGTCCTAGTGCATACATCCCAGTTCACCTATCTATCCTTCAATCCTTAATATTGAATCTATAGTGGTAAAGTATAAATCCAATAATTAAGAATAATTGAATAAATTTAACTAAATTAATAACCAAATCATGAATTAAATAATCAAAAGATCCATCCAAAGTTACATTCTTAACCTTAATTAGGGTTTTGACAACTAAAATAACAAAAACAAAACAAAATATCATCTTTAACGTAAGAAAAAGAATGAAGGAAAGAGGAAGAGAAATTGTCACAGTCACCTCTAATCTTACTTCAAATCTTCCTTTAATGCTAAAAAAGTATATAACTATGAAAGCTCAAGTACAGTGACTCTCAAATACCCTCCAAAAGTCTCCTAGGTGAAAACTAATAAGATTACTTATAGTTAAGGTTACAAAAATAAAATTATAGAATGCTTAAACTTGATAATTAACATTTCCTTAGATTGTGTACAAAAACTAGTGTTGGACTAGCATCAACATTGCTGTTGATTTTATTATGGAACTTCTATATAATGTAAAAAATCATGCAACCAATTCCTAGCGCCAATTTATAATTGGCACTGGTTTTTTCCTATAACTTCCTATGTAAAAGTGTGATAAGTACAACACCAGTACATGTACCACTCTAACATCGGTCTTGATCTACTTCTCAATTTCTTCCATCTGGTGCATAACTGACACCTATCTCCTTTATTAAATCTAGAGCCTATTATTTCTTATTCACCAACTTCTCAACTTCTTTGACATCTTCAAAATTGCATTAGCCTATAATGTCTTTTGTAAAGTTATTACCCTATATTTCAGTTGACTCTAACATCTTGTTAATTATATAGAGATATTTGCACTCAAATCCATGCTTATAATTAATTAATCATAGGAAAAAGCATATATAGAACATGTTATAAATATATCAAATCATAATTAATTTAACTCCTAATAAGAAGAAAAAACCTATTAATAATCCCTAGGATTTATGATTACTAGTCATAAATGTAATAATTAAGATTAAAACTTATCATCTATAATAATTAAAATATCCATAACAAACCACATCCCTAACCCTAACTATTGATTTAGTTCCTAAACATAGTGAAAACAAAACTAAATTAATTTTAACATTAAATAAAGATAAAAAATAGTTGTCATAATTCTCCTTTAATCTTGCTCTAAATCCCTCCTTGATGTTAAGAAATCCCAATGGACACTATAAACCTCTCTATAAAACTTACCCTAATGGACACTAATAATAATATTTATAAATAGGGTTATATAATAGTTTCTTGTGGTGATAAAAATTGTGTTTTTATGTATCCTTTGATTGCATGTTAAGTAATTATAGTTAGACTAACTTTTACACTAATGTTAATAAGCTTCTAAAACTTTATTCTTCATCACTCAGTATGTAATTAAAGCCTGAAACTAACTTATAACCAATCTTGATTAGGATTTATATCTTTAGCTCTTAAACCTCTCAAGAGATAAACTCTTATCTCCTAGTTAAGTCTGATGCTTATTAGGCGTTCTCCACCAACTTTAACTCCATGACATCTTTAATCTCGAATCAATCTTTGATGCCTACTAAAAAGTTGTTATCCATCCTTTTAGATTATAAATAACTCCAATATCTTCTCAATCAAATAATTATGGAGAAAGTTACATTTAAATATGAGATTTCTACTTCAAAGTTATCTCCTACAAAGATCGTAAATTACAATTAAGTTAACCTTAATAATATGTAAATATGGCCTTTTCAAATTCCCCCCTCACTTAAGTTATTACTTAACCTTAAGAAATTGACAACCATGAGCTTTAACTGATTAAACTAGCCTAATTGAACAATAATCAATTCCACTTTGTTACATGTATCTCAAAAGCCTTTAAAACCCCAAATGTCCCTAGTGGAGGAGTTATAGTCTTTTAAAAGTTTACTAAAATGATACTCACAAATATTTACCTATACACATTATTTAGCTTAACAGTTAATAACACAAGATATATGTATCCTATTCTTAGTTAAATTGTAAGACTTAAGCGTAAAGTATTTCTTAAATAAATCACTTTATAAGAAAAACAATGTAAATACTATTATATCTTATTCATTAATCTCGAATACTTGAACTTGAATGTTCCTTATAAGGTATCACTTATTCATACACGTGTCTAAACTTTTAATGAGGAACATTTATATTCTTCTTACAAAAATGAACTTACCTATATGCTTGAAATGCATCTAATCTACGCTCATCTATTAGATATATACAAGCAAAATGTATTTAAAATTATGTTATAATATGGACAAAAGGATAAATAGGTTAACAAAGAATGAAATATAAAAAAATCAAATATTTAAAATTAGTAGAGCAAGGGCAAGTAAATTAAGGGAAATATCAATACATTTCTCTACCCACTCCTCATATATTTGTAACAACCCCTTTTCCTTCACTCTTGTCAAATGCAAGAATATCATATCAATAAATTTTTAAAAAATTTTCTCTTATTTATTATTTATTTGAAATGGTTTGAAATTCCCCTTTTTAAATTCCCTTTTTCATAGATATTATCATCTCCTTAATAATTATTTCTTTGCATACAATTCCCAACACCATCAAACCATAAACAAAACCTTTACTAATCGTGAATTAGGAGGCAATTAAACTATTTTTTAAAGCTTAAGGTTCTTTAGGAAAGGTTTATAAATGAAAAGGCCAAAATTTTATATAAGGTTAAAAAGGGTTCATTAATGATTCAACATATAAAAGGTAAGCAATTCAAATGAAAATCCTAAATAGCTTTATCATTTTAGTTCTTGTACATATCTTACATGTAACTTCAAAGAGATAAAATGGAAGCTCTAGATGTCCAAATTCAAAGATTATATCTACATATGAAAGAAATATTTTACATGGCTCAATTTCTTACGGGATCACTAAAGTTAAATCAGAGCATCATCTCTTAATGAATTTCATTTCCTAAAATTCACCAAGTCAAGTTTATATAGCAACCATTTAATCATGTTATACACCTAACTTTTAGAAGTTAATCTCAACATAGGATTAAGTGTACATTCATGTTATTAACCTAAAGTAACTAATGAGAACCTAACAAAAACCAAATAAAGTATATAAATATTAAAATATTAAAACATTAAGATGTAATTAGATAAGACTCAATTACACCTCTAGACTTAGAAAAATATAGTATATAATATTGTGTATAAATAGTATCGTAAAAATGATCTAAAAACTCTATAAAAACTTGGATAATTTAAAGGGAGATTTCGTCTCATTTTTCTTTACTTTACCTAACCACTCAAAAACTCAATATCTGTACAGGCACAAGAATAAGAAAATACGTCCATATGTATTCAACTTTCTAATAGTCTCAAATTTAACAAAATAAGCAAATAAAAGTTATATAAAATATTCTAGAAAACAAATATTTTAAAACAAATAAACAAAACTATATTCACTTACAAATGTATGTCACTAAGGTCACTGAGGAGGAGAAGAAGATGATAGGTGTTGTTAAAGATAGGATCACTTCATATCCATATTGGCATGAATACTTGCTATTTCTCCCTAAAGACTTCCAGTGAATCTTGTCATCTTCTATATTGTTACCTTTTATAGCCTATTAGGTAATTTAGTATCTTCTCCTTCATCTTAAGCCTATTCATCATTACCAACTTACCTCTCCTCTTATTATAAGTTATTTGGATCTCCTTGGAATAATACACCTTTTATTACCCTAAGTGTACCCAAATAACCTTATCTAATCATCATCAATGTAGTTTGTCTCTCCAATTGTTGTAACCCTAACAATAGAGAGTTTCAATTTTTGCTTCTCCAATAGGAGACTAATCAACATTAAGAACACAAAATTATTATCATTTAACCTATATCAAACAACACTATTAATAGACTGCAACATTAAAGATGATGTTCTAACTGGTGAATTAAGTTTGTATGTTATAGGTATGTAAGCAACTTTTTAAGGTTCTATGGCTAGGTTATTATATAAAAATGCATCCTTATAGCAGAAAAATTAGTCCTCATCTTAAACCTTAGCAACACTTATCTTTGACTCCACTCCTCGTGACTTGATGGTTGCTCATTTTAAAAAGTTAATTTCCTTGCCTCTAATGGCAGCTTGAGTTTCTTTTATTTCCTCTAAAACCATGTATTGCCACTGATATTGGTTTAGGATTGTCAATTATATTGGTGTATAACTCCTTTACTAAATCTTGGTAATAGTATCCCTATAGAGTCAACAACTTATCAATTATAAGTTTAAAAAAATATCACAAATCATAAAAACTTTATCAATATTAGGGATTATGATCTTCTCTATGACCATATAGTTATTACTCCTCTTGTTATACCATTCCTTGTTTTTTATACTAGTAAATCTCATCATGTCCTTTGGAGGAGACGATGTTAAACTGGCATGGTTTCTTTTTCTGTTCACTTTCATATTAAATCATAAAGATAGTTAAGTATATGGCAACACTTTACCACAATTCACACTATTTACTCTATATGTATATAACACCACCAAATTCTACAACACCTAAAAAAATAATACATCTCATAATACGAACATACTATTTCATAATTACCAAAAATTGTATAATCCTAAGTCAATATTATTGATAATTTGATAATAACAAGTTTAATATAAAAATTTACTTAACTCAAACTACCAATCCTTAAGTTTGATATGCTATTAATATGAAATTAATTAATATTACTTAATTGGAGGATGATGGAAGCTAAGATATGATCCTAATATCTCCAAAAACCAGTAAAGTAAAAATCATAAATTTTATTTTAATTGTAAAAATTATTGATTCGTAAATAATCTAGTTTTTTGGGAATTATGTTTTAGGTTTTTGGGAATGATTTGGGTTTAGGATGGTTAAGTTTGGTGTTAGGAGAAAAAAATTTAGGTGAAAATTTAAGGTTAAGGAGGTTAAGAAGTGAAAAAGTTTAGAGAGTTAGGGTTTTAGCCTAAGAAATTTCAAGTTAGATTTATATAGGATTAGATTCTAGGATGAGATCGAGATTAGAAATAACTTTGACACCAATGTTTGTATGCTTCTATTTCCCTAGTGCTTTTCTCCATTATGGGACCAAATTTTGACATACTACTTATACTAGCATCGATTTTCTTCTATTGTTACTCTTCTTCCTATTATTTTTACATTAGTGTAGCCCACTTTATAGACTAATGCCAGTTAATTTCCATACACCTATTTATTCTTCTACTCAATTTGCCTTCCTTATTTTTACTAACTTTCCACTCCTATAGCCTTTGACTTAACATAAATGATATGTATGTATGAATAAACATAAGATAATCTAAAATTGTGAACCTAAAACATTAAAATAATAAAATTATTGAGACAATAAGTTATTTAGAACATAAAAATAAGAAAATCTTAGAAATTTCAACCCCCCACATTTTTATATGACATTACCCTCAATATCAAATAAATAATATTATAATCTCAATCATAAGAGATAATTTGACTGAGAGACCTTTGTTAATTATATACAAGGATGGTAAGGAAAATATTAAAAAATTTATATAAACATTTGCCTGTAACAGAAAACAACCATTAGTAAAAATTAAAAAAATTGAAACTAAAATAAAAGTAAAATTATAATCATTAGGTTGCCTCCCAAAAATAACTTCTATATAAGTCTTTTAACTAGACTTTCCATTTAAGCTCTTAATTGAAGTCTTTTAACTAGACTTTCCATTTAGGCTCTTAATTCATCCATGCTCTCTATTTAGATCAGCTCAACTACTTACCTATACAAAACTAAGAGAAAGAGAGATATTAACATGATGAATATTATTGTATCCTAATTATGTATAACGCTAATGAGTGTTGAGAAAATTTTATAGATAATAATAAAACTCTCAATACCAACAAGTATACAAATCATTTATTGTAGTATTAAGGTTATTATTCCCACGAGGACTATAGACACATAAACAGTTTGAATAATAACTTTGTCTAAGGTACTAACAATTGATTTGAAATAAAATAAATAACAAAATTTAAAAATATAATCAAACGAAACAACTAAACAATAAAAAGTGTCAAAGAATTAGGAATTAATCTATCCTTATCTTGTTTCCCTTAATCTTATTGATTCAATTCATGTTTGATCCAAGATATCCCAAAATTTTGATTACTCTCTCTGAAGTTCTAATCAAGTAGCCTTAATTGAATTTGATATTCATAGAGTTGTAATTTTTAGATTCACAAAACTACTCCTAACTTCTTCAGTTAGATTTGAAGTAATTCTATGGATAATTAATTTCATAATTAGGATCTCTCTTTAATTATTGATTAATCTGATAATTGTATGTATATTAAGTTGCCAACTCTTTTTGTACATCTTAGCACTAATAACTTAATTCATTTCCTTGATTTATTACCAATTATATGCATGAAAATTATCACAAACATTCAAGATGCATTGAATTCAACAAGAAATAACGTTCACAAAATAATTCAAGAACGATCCATAATAGGGATATAAAAACCTATAATCATGTTAAACATCTTAGAAATCTATATAAACATCCAAGAAAATAAAAAATTAAAGGAAAAGAAGGAAAGACTAGTTTCTACCTTGAGCAGAAAATTTGGAATTTCTCTAAAGCTCCTCTTGATATTCTTTAATGTAGTGGTTGCTACCTTTTTTTTGTTTTTCTTGTTCTTAACTAGTTTTAAAGGCTTTTAGGGTTCTGTCTAGGATTTTCCTACTTAATTTGGTTCTAAAAATAGCCTTAAAACTTTAAAATACAAAAAAACATATGAGCTAGAAAAGCTCTATCACAATTATAACCTTGGAGTCACCACCATGCTCCTGTTGTTTCTTTCTCTATCATGATCGCGATCAATTGTGCATGATTGTGACACTTTCAAGCTTCCTCCATCTTCTTCATTCTTTAATTTTCTGATTCCAAACACTCAGAAACACATAAAAAACTCATAAAACATAACATTAAGATCTAATTCTTTTTTTAAATCAAATAAACACTTAGAATACATACAAACATTAACAATAAAACAATTCTAAGCTTATATACATTATATTCATCTAAGAAATACTTGAAAATAAGCTTAAAATATATAAAAACATAATATAAACTACACCTATCAGAGGAGGTAATTTCTTTAATTATTAGTTAGATTCTTTTTTTGTAAATGGTAAGGGTTTAGGATTTCTTCCTCATAATTCCTTAAAAGCTTATAAATGTAGGGGTTTATAGCGTTCTTCTTCCACTTTAAAAGAACAACCTATGAGTTCTTAATTCTCTTATTAACCACTAAGTCATAACCTTAGGTATTTAATTCAAAATAGGACCTATAACGTCCATCCTATAACATTCATCATCAAATGTAGTTAGACTTTCAAGGGCCTTGTATATTTGGAACTTTAGTTTCTCCTTGCCCATTATAAGTGCCAACTTACCCTTAGCCCTCTTGTATGAAAATATAGTCTACCTAAGATGATGGAACCCTAATTTCATACTTTATTGTCATTGTTAGAAAAATAGTAGGAAAGATGAATTTTGCTACTTTAACAAGTACGTCTTCCACTAACCCAGTTGGGTAATTAATGAACTAATCCACAAGTTGAAGCGACACTATAGTAAGCTTGAATTCTCATATTCTAAGCTTCTTAAACCAATATATAGTTACTAGATTAACATTAACACCTATGTCGCATAAATAGTTAACAACATTAAAAGCACTAAAATCGAATGGAATAGTAAAAGTACATAGGTCCTTTAACTTTAAAGGTAATTTGTTATGCAAGATCACATAGCACTCTTAAGTTAAAGGTAATGTAGCATTCCCTTTTTTTTTTAAGAGGATCTCCTTTAAAAACTTGGTATATAAAGGCATTTGAGTTAATGCTTTAGCAAAGGGTATATTGTTATCTAACTTATTGAAAATATCTAAAACTTCTTAAAAATATGTAGGAGTTTTTGAAGTTGTCTTAATCCTTCTATTTCTTTAACCTCTAGGGGTATGAAATGGGTAACATATAGGGTCTCATAGTGGCTTGAGATGTCTTCTCCTATCCATTATCGGTTGAAAATGAAACCAGTGTTGGTTTGCTTATGTCCATCTCATTCTCACTCTCTTACGTAGGCTTCTCCAACCTTTTCTCTTCCTTTTATATAATCGATACAAATTCAAAATCAAGTTTTTTTCCACTCCTAAAATTAATGGCTATCACTTGATCTCTAGGATTCACCTTGACATTATTAGGAAGCTTTCCTTAAACTTATTCACTTATCAACTTAGCTCACTTGCAACTCCAAGTTATGAATGCAAGCAGAAATAGACTGCAACACTGTTCAAGTCTACCTACTAAAGATTTAAGTCTCCTAAAGTTATCTAGTTTTACATTTATGGAAGACAAGTATTATTTAAGCATCTATTCCATTCTTTGGTTCTATGATGGTTGTGATTATTGAAATTGAGGTCATTTTTTAATTTATGTGGTCTCATAGTTCTATCCACTCTAGCTCTGTGCTCCTTTCATGAGAAATTTAGCTAATTTCTCCACTTTATATTATAAGTACTATAGAAGGGTTTATTTTTCATAGCTTATTTTTCTCCATAGGCGTCCATGAAAATTTTCTTTTTATAGTAATTTAAGGTCGACTCTACATTTGTCATGTATGGGAAGGATACCTATATATGCCATATTGATAGCATGGCTCCCTAATACCCTTGTCTCAGTTTAACAAAATCTTCATCTTATTAAAATGATCAACTACTTGGGATGCAAGGTTTGAAAATGCTTGAACCTTAGAAAAAAATCTTTTTGACTTTCTACTTACCACCTTTGTTAACAATTTTTTAGCTAAATTTTTAATAATCTCTTTAATGCCCTCAGTAGTTTTTATTGATATGGTCACTCTCGCTACAATGTTAACTCAGAATAGAAATATGAGTGTAAGGCCTTTATAGAGCAATTGCATAACCAAATATAAGGAGTAATAATATAATGAGCACTAACTACTCAAAACTTTATCCTAAGACTCGTGGAATGCTTCTCCTTCTTTTTATGCAAAGCTCTGAATCTAAATCTTTAACTCAGTGGTCTTATATGGAGTGAAAATTGTACCATAAAGGCACCATATCCTTGATCTTATTCCTCAAATGATCCACCTTGATCGAGATTAACTTAACCCTTTCTCGATCTCTCATACAGTATAGAAATCATCTCATATGAAACTCATTTTTTATAATATCATTTATTGGAAGTGTTTATATCATCAAATAAAATTTTTTGAGGAATGTGATTGTTTCTTTCCTAGGTCATCCGTTGAATGTTAGTAGTAATAAAAGATGGATTTGGTTTAACTCATAGTTCCATACTCTTTAAATCAACATTATATATGAATAACTTGCACTAATCACTAGCATTTAAATATCTCATATATAAATTTAAAGTGGATGATGTTGCTTCATACCAATAATTTTGTTATCCTAGTTTGCAGCCATCTCATCTCTTATTCTTTTTTTTTGTATTTATAGTCCGATTTGATTTCAATTTCTATAGGAGGTAGGTCATCCAAGTTTTCACTCTTAGATCTCCTATGTCACATCAACTACTTGAAAATAAACAAAAAATAAAAGAAAACTATAATTACTAGTATAACAATTAAATAGTCCATGACAACAATGCCAAAAGCTTGATTGAATCTACCCGCCAATGCACATAATTGATCTTAACAAGCAATAAAATTTGGAATATTATAGATAATTGATCCCATAAAGACTATACTACTAAACTTATTGATCCTAGTCAAAAAATGAAATAAAATAAAAAAGATTTTACATAAAGCAATTAAATTACCAAATAACAAAAGATAGATAATTAAATAGTAAGAAAAAGATCAAGATAGAGAATGGTAGAGCCTCGAATTCAGTTATGTAAAATTCCAATTATCATGCAAGATTGATTATCGAGGTTAAAATAATAAATAACCTAATTTATCTATGCCTACTCTTGAGGCACAAATACTTTTAGTTGAGGAATTAAAACCTCTCGTATGCATAATTAGCCTTAATCTAACTTATTAAGTGTAATTAATCTATTTATTTATCATCCAAGTTTAAGAAATATCTTTCTCTATAACTAGAATGTTCACTCTCGTAGTGCAAAGATTTTACTTCAGATCTTAGTCTTATCTAGATATTTTCTCCAATTCCTTATGTATGCTACTACTGTGACCTCAGGCTCTTCAATTCTTATGGAACAATTTATTTTGGTATAACCAAGTTAACTTAAAAGCATCATTGACACTTTAGCTATCAAAATGAAGATATCTATAGCTAATAAAACCAACAAGTTCATAAACAATATCAATTTTCTCTTTGTGTAGTCAAGAGGAAGAGACTTTAGAGCACCTCTTCCTTCTCTATGACTTATCTTGCTATATATGGAGAACAATGCTATATATAGGTGACTTCCTTGCTTTATTAGTGGATTGGAATGACATTACTAAATGAATAGTTTCAATCTTATAATTTATGCAATAGAGATGGTTTAGCATAAAAATTTTCCTTGGCACATATTATCCATACTTTGGAGGGAAAGAAATAATAGTACTTTTCAACATCAACTTAACATTAGAGATGTACTACTTTGGGAGCTTATTGGACTCACAAAGGAACAACTCATGGCATAGAAATTTCAATTAAATTATAATTCACAAATGGCTTTATCCTATAATTTACTCCTTTAATAAAAAACAATTCATTCTAATGGTTTAACTAACATCAATTCTTTTCCACTCTAGCAGTTCCAGTTGTTTTGAGAAATACTTAAGCTTTTGTTTTATTTTATAACTATTAGACTTTATAATGGTCACGCTTTTCCTCAAATTTTGGTTTATATTTGTATTCAATCTTTTGGTTAGTAATGAACTCTTTAATTTCTAAAAAAAATCCTAAGATTTAATCTCTAACTACCAGCCATAAATCCAACAAGTAAAGATCAAAGAGAATAAATTCAACCAAACTAATAACTCATGAAGCATTAATATTTGAATATCCATCATAAATTACATCCCTAACCATAAATTAGTTCCTAAATATAAAGCAACTAAAACAAATCAATATTAACATAAAAGAAAGAAGAGAAAGAAATAACTAAAAGTGTTGTCACCCTAGATCACATATTACATAACTAGTGTTGGGCCAAGTTTTACACCAGTAAACATTAACTTCTAAAACTCCACTTATTTTTAGGTAATGTGTAATCAAATTTTGATATCAACTTATAACTAGTGGTTAGATTTTTTTTCAACTTTTAAACCTTAAGAGAGATAGTTACTTGTCTCTTAGCTATGTTCAACACTTGTAAGGCCTTTTTCACTAAAATTCTATATTTTTTGATATATTTAGCTTCAAATTTTCTTTGAATCCTTCATATAAGTTTTTTTCATTTTATTACCTTCCAAATGAGACAAATATGTTCTCAATTTAAAATTTACAGAAAAATTTAGATCAAACAAGGATTTCTCCTTAAAAATTATTACCTATAGGTTAATGAATCGAACATAAGAAACTATCATATTATCTATATAAAAACAAGTTAATAAAGATTCTAAGTTACAAATAAGTTAACCCTTAATAACATGTAAAATATAGGCTTATCATATATAAGAGAGAGTTAAGAAATTTGGGAGAAATTTTTTATGAACAATTTTGAGAAAGGTCTCAAGAGATTATATTGCAAAGTACTTCAACTTGAAAGTAACTCTAATCCTTTGTATAGTTTCTTTATGAATGAGCGGCATAAGTGTTTAAAATAAACAGACATATTGGTTGGCAATTATAGAGGAAAACTAAAGACTTTAGTAGATTTAATCTTGATTACTGAACGAGGATACATATTCAATTTTGTACACCTAAAAAAGCCTTTGTGACATTTGGTTTCAAAGATAGGTTAAGAGTTCTTGCATTGTTCATTTACAATGATTGGTCAAAGCAATATTACAAAGAAGGTTGCAAAATTAGAGGCAAGCATTAAATATCTAGCCTCGATAGATAAGGATACAATTACCTTGTTGGAATGGTTTGAAGTTTTAGTATTGGAGTTTGAAGAAGAAAAAAGCGTATACAAAGAATAGTTGAAAGCTCAAGAGGAGATGAACTATGTTATGTTGATTCTCAAATATATTATGCTTAGGCACAAATTACATTTATAGTTAAAGAACACTTTGGTGAAGGTGTGTGAGAGCCCTAGGTTTCCAATGGCTGGTAAAATGAGTAACACTTTATAGCAAGAAAAGGTGTCCAATTAGAAAGGCTTTGAATCACGATAATATACATAGTGGATAAATAGAAACCTATAGTGAAGGACACATACCTCAAATGGTATCAATGTAGATAGATCTTTTGTTGATACTTGGGAGAAAATGAAGAAGGGGCTAATGAAACATTTCTTTTCTAACACCACTTTTTAGCTTGTAAGAAAGTGTTGAATTATTTGAGGCAAGATGGATCATTAAGATAGTATGTTAAATAATTCATATATTTGATTTTGGACATGCAAAATATCTCAGAAGAGGACAAAATGTTCAAATTCTTAAGTGGATTGTAGGGTTAGACAAAAATTAAGCTTTGGAGGAAAAATGTTAAAGACATTTCTTTCATAATTATAGTTGTAAATACCTTGGTGGATTTCTAAATATCACAATCAATCAAATCAATTTAGGGTAAGAAGAATAGTGGAACTCAAAATGGCTTAAAGAAAGACAAGTAAAGGGAAGGGTAATTTTCTCACTATAAGTTAAAGAAAAATTTAAAATAAAAAATTGCTTGTTTAATTTATAAAGAACCATATTTTGCTCACAAATGACCAAACAAAAGGCAAGTGAGAATAAAATTAATTATACGGTCACAAAGATTTAACGAAAAAGAGGTACAAATTTGAAGAAGAAGTTTATCTTAATAACTATGTTATGTTAGGAGTAGTGATTTTTTAAAGGAGCATATAAGCAATAAAAAAACCTAAAAGAAAGGAAAAATAATATGTGAGTGACATGCTAATGAAAAAGAAGACTTGATCTTATCTTTAAATTTTGGCTAAGGAGTTTTTAGTGAAAATTCTTACAAAGGAGTGCCAAAAAATTAATTTATTAAGGGCATCGAGTTCTTATAGTAGAGGTGGTTTGTTAGAAACCTAAGTCCAAATGGTGTAATCATATAACTATCAGTAAGCCCTAGTTAATGCTTGACGTTTGGGTTGATATGAAGATAACATGTTAATGAAAAAACAAGAAAAATATTTATGAGTAAGCTAGGAAAATGGAAAATATCAATAAGAACTTGAAAGTAGGTAAGTGTTGGCGTGCATTAGTGTACACTAGCAAAAATGTTTGATGAAGGGAGAGATTGAAATGTGAGACAGAAGCTGATAAAACAACTAAGTTATGCTAAGTCTAAAGGTGCACAAAAGAAATTGACTTTGACAAAGAGGTCTGAAGATACTTAAATTTGTGAAGATTATTATAGGTTATAGAGCAATGTGATTGAACCATAAACATGCTTGGTGGACTATGCATAAAAATTGACCAGGTGGCTCACCAAAGGTTTACAAAGGCACTTGTCAGTTTGAGAGGTTATGATGTGCCAACATATAGTAAGAGCATGATGTAGAGGAAAAAGAAAAAGGGAACACTACCTTATAAACTGAAGGATCTACTTTAATTAGTAAGAAAGTGATCAAATGATGTGGTAAAATGGACATCTTTCAAGTCCAACTTTCTATATGCTAAGGAGTTAGTGGTCAAAAGACATAACTCTCTATTAATTTGGTGAGTTAGTAGAGAAAGTAGGTAGTTTAAATTATTTGGTCCCTAAATGATTTTGAACTTATGTAAAAGTATCCTTTGTTGTTCATTTTAGTATCTTGTACATTTAATCATCTATAAGTAAGAGTTGAGATGTTTGGGAGAAATCTCTTATTGAGAGTTGTAAGTAGGAAGGCTTGAGTGATTGTATTATAAAGCTCTTCAAGTTAAAATAAAATAGAGTCTTTTTTTCTTTATGTGAATATATTAATAAAAGTTTAGCCTTTTCATATCTTGTTCATGAAATTTGATTTCGTTATGCTAAATAATTATGCTTTAAAAAGTGAGTGAAACACTTAAACACGAGTAGCATAAGTTGCTCAAAAATAAATGAACTTGTTGTTCATTGATTATAAAAGAAGGATATGATGGAAATCAACTATCTATATAAGCAGCACAAGCTTCTAAGTTAGTTAGATGTAAAGAAGGGCTTGTATAAACTGCAATAGTTCAAATAAAGTACTAAAAGTTACTAAATATTATATAACATTAGAGAAATAGGAAACATTAAACCTATATGGTACAATGTTAAACCCATGCTCTATAAAAGGATATTAAGTTAGACTCGTGCCCTAGAAGTCAATACCATGTTGGTTGTGCTTATTCCTAGAAGAATTTTTAAAAGAAAACTAATGCAAAAAATGAAGTGTGACTAGCACAAAACATAACTATGTTTCATACTTATAAAGTTCTAAAATAAATCAGGTGTCAAACTAGAAGCTAGATAGGGCTTGGATTCATTATTTAGTTTCTTAGGTTTTTATTATTTTAGGTTGTTATTTCCTTTTAGGACTCCATTTTTAAGGGTTTTTACGTATATAAGTGCTCTTCTTGTTATTGTAATTGACATTTTGTCATTATATTGATAAATCCAAAAACTTTAAAGAGATTTTCTTTAATCGTTACGATAAGATCTTGTTTAGATTCTTTAAAAACTTATAATCTTACATAACTTGTTAGTGGTGATTTAGCCCTCAAATATTATCACTTACAATCATATATTTTCTATAATTCTAGTGATTCATATCATTTTTTATGTTTATGTTTTTGATTTTTGGGATCAAACTTGTCTTGATGGAATGATCTTTGGTCCTGCTCATATTGATACTATATCTCACTAGTCCTATTGGTAAGGTTCACAACAAAGTTGGTAATAGAGTCATCTTCTATATTTATATTTGTTCTTGAATATTCTATTTATATATGTTTAATATTTTTGTGTCTTTTTCCTATACATTCAATTTTATTTATCATTCTTATCATTATTAATATTTTTTAAGAACAATTGATATTAAGTTCCTTATTACTTATTTCTTCACTTTTTTAAATTAATTGAAATAATACCATATATAGCATATTTGAATAGGGTTTATGAAGTGAAGTTTTAAAAAATCTCATCTAAAGTATACATAAAGGGATAAAAATTGTGTTATCCTTTACAAGTAAGGATTGTTGTTTTTACTCTAGCAAAAATATGGCATTCTTACATCATATACATTACATTTCCTTATTGTCTTACTTTCTCTAACTTCTTTGGTTATTTCATACCTTTTTATTCATTGTAATTGAGTGCCATCGAACATAATTTACAAGCTTGATTTTTCTTATTTTCTTAGCCTTTACTAATGTTTTTTTGTTTTCTTTTCTAATTAATTTGCTTCTTTAGGAGTTATTTAATAAAGGGAGAACATCTGAACTAAATTTTTTATTTAGATTTTCTAGCTTTTAAATGACATTTAGTCAAGAGTTTAGGTTATAAGGTAAAGTGAATTTTGAGAGAAACATATAAGGGAGTGATTTTGCAACTATTATTTCTGTGCAAGTTCATTATGACTTAAAATTGAAAAAACTTCATCTAAAAATAAGAAATAAGTAAAGAGGAAAGATTGGTGATAGACTAAAAGTTCATCATGAATGTTATATAAGGTTGATATGAGTAACTTATTTGATAATTCGTTAAAGTTAGGTACATTTTAGAGAAATATGAAGCTATTATAGCTAGATTACAATATAACTCACTTGTATTTTCTAGGATGGATGAATTTGAGGCTTATAAGAAGGTTGATGGTGCTACCAAAAACTTAGGAGAATAGAGTATAAGGTGGAATAATAGAGAAAGAGGTGCAAAAGGAGATGGAACAAGAAGACGAGGAGGTGGAAATTTTTGTTAAAACTATGAAGGAGAGTATGAAGAATAAGGTGGAAAGCAACATAGGTAATATTAAAATGTCAATATCGCTGTTTGTAGGAAGGATAGGCCTATATACCTATTTGGAGTAGAAAAAAGTGTAAATTTAATGTTTGACTATTATAACTTTTTGGAAGAGAAAAAGTTTTAAATAGAAGTTTCAAAGTTTAGTGATTATATTATAAATTGGTAGGATTAACATATTCTCATTCAAAGAAACTGAGAGCCACCTATGAAGAAGTGGAAGGAGATGGAAATAATGATGAGGATATTATGCTAAGTTCCTACTATACGGATCTTTATCAAAAGCTACAAATGTTAACTTAAGGTTCAAAAAGTATAGAGGAATATCATAAGAGACAAAGTTTGCAACGGTTAGGGCAAATATGGAGGAAGATTAAGAAGCAACAATGGCTTGTTTCCATTTGTAAGCTAAATTTAGAAATTATCGATATTGTTAAGCCACATCATTACTTAAAGTTAGAGGATGTGTTTCACACATCCATGAAGATAAAAAGATAGATTAAAAATATGCCTATTAATTTTTTTTATGTTTCTAGTGTTGGTTCTTCATCATAGAGGAAAGCATAGAGCATAGAGGAAGATAAAGCTCTAAATTCAAAATATAAATTAACTAAACCGAAAATGCACGAGTTAAATGGAGACAAAGCTAAGGCTAATTCTTGTTCAACAATTAGAAATCAAGATTTCAAATATTGTAAGTGCTTAAAGATAGGACATTGATAACGTCAGTTTATAAGTATGTTATAATCATAAGCACATGATACAAATGTAGCTAATATAGGCGAGTACGAGTTGATCTTATTTGGAATAGCGTTAGCTAGTGAGTATTCACAAACTCAATTATCTAGGCTAATAATTATGATTAATAAAAAATGTAAAATAAAACAAACACTTAAAATACTAAAAAAATAGTAAACAAGAATAAGATAATATATGAATAAACTAGATTTAGGTAAGGTGTTTCCTATGACTTTACTATGCTTAACTTCACTCTAGTTTAATGAATACTTATAGTTTCTTGAACTAATAAAAATTTCTAAGTTATAGTTATATTCTCTCTCAATTATAGTTATATTCTCTCAATATATATAACCCTACTTATCTTTATTGTGGTCTAATCATATATTTCATCTCTCAAATTTTAATGTATGAATAAAAGAATTGAATCTTCCAATTTTAATCCTTCAATTCAATTAATTAAAAGAATATGGAAAAATCTTAATAAAATTAGATATTCATTAAAATAAAATATAAATTCAACAAATTCCATTTTAGGGTCCATTATACTAAAATCTATATCCTAATTAGTTCACAATCATACAAGAAATAATAAAATTAAATGTACGTATGAAGATTCTCCATTGCTCATCCAATTATAAGGGTTATCAAAATGTTATATAGCCAATTACGTATAACAATTAATAAGTTAATTCAATTCAATTTGTTATCTTTTAAATTTTATCCTAAATCACAAAATTCAATTCTATGCATAAGGTAAACACACATAAGATAGATAGCTTCAACTCTCGAGCATATTCTCACCCTTTAGTAATAAGATAAAAAATTAAACAAATAATAGCATTAAAAGCTTATTTGAAAAGTCATCTGGAATTTTTATGTGAGAGTAAATATTGGGTAATGCAAACATAGCTAGATTACTATGTCAAATGATTACTAGTACCAGTCCTTAACTATAATCTTTTTTTCTGCTCATTATTTCGAAATATTTCCCTTTTTCTATAAGATAATGTTAAAAAGAAGTCACAATTACTTGATGTTTGTGCATTTTACATAAAGAATATTGTAATGCTTATTAAGTATTCATTTTCTAAATTCATAAAACAAATTAAACTCAACTATTCACCAACACTAATAACTAGTTAAACAAACCTATCAAACCACTAAAAAAATCAAACTTATAATGAATTTTCTCCACTAGTATACTTTCAGAGAAGAACAAATTTCCAAAAATTAATTCCTATTGAGAAATTAATGATAAAATTGACAACTTGACCATGGTCTTGTATAATCCATCCCTAACACTTAGGATATACATTATCCTCAATTTTGTAAGCATATAAGAATAATAAGAATAATGAAAAAGAGATAGAAATATAGTAGAGGACTTGATCTTCCTTAATTTGAGACACATGAGCTAAATCTAAATGAAATTTCATTACATTAATTACTTCATTGCAGCGTGGATTCAAATTTTAGAAAGAGCTATAAAAATATAAGTCAAATAGAAAAGAAACCAAAAAATATATAAAGATGATAAAAATGGTAAAAAAATAAAAAGAAAAAAAAATATTTTGGAGGACGTGTGTTATCGATGGTGGCGTGTAGTGTATTATCTCTTATGGGTCCTTTAGGTCATAAAAGGAGATCATGTCTACTAAATTTTTAATGGATGACACTATGGCCACTATCCAAGTCTCGTCTTAATCATCTGTATTGTGGTTTAAATATGAACAATGATCTCTTCTTATAATGGTATCATAGGCTCTTTCGACTCTTGAATATTCCTATCCTTGGTATCTTCCTCTCGGGTAAAATCCTTTACTGCTTCATCATTTATGGGCTCATTAGTCTAATGCTCTGGCTCATCACATGCATCTAATTCCTTTGGCTTAGCAAGTTACACTGGTGGAGGTAAAATCTCCACTCCAAAATGTTACAAGATTATGATTAATATATTACACATCCAACAAATATATTGCTTCTAGTATAAATATATAGTTGGTTAGGTTCCTTAGGTAGTACTTTAAGGTGGGGTGGAGTTGGTGAATGCTCTGATAAAATTTTAGACTGTCAATAGCAATAATATTTATTAGCTTTAAGAATCTAAAACACCAAGATCCATGTGAATATCGAAACCAAATTTAGATTAAGTTATACCTTTTGTAGTGGAAATATATAGAAGAACTAGTAGTGTCAGGAAGAGCACGTCAAATGCCACACCTCTACTATCCATACTCTCGTAAGACTAAACACCTTTTAATGTGCTAGCACCACTTTCTGAGACCTCTCTCTCTTTATCCCTAGCATAGGACGTCTTCTTTTTAGGTTTTAAGCAAATTAGTCTCTTCTGTCTTCAAGTCATACTATATATCCATATATATATTAAAACTTTAAAACCTAAAGCCCAAACGCTAAGGCCCAAAGCCCAAATCTGAATAAAGCCTAATGAATGTTCAATCTGCTTGGTGTGTTATCCTGAAGGCTTATTTAATATTAGTAGGATGCCCAAACTTCTTTTAGGCCCACAAGTTATAAGCGGTCTCTAAAAGACATAATAACTACCCAAGATTAAATAAAGTCAGAATACTACACTACCTTAATCACAATTGATCAATTAGAGTGCCTTCTATAATTTGTTCACGAGGCATACACCAACAATCTCCCACTTACACAAGAACCAATTATCCTCAAATAGTCCCTTTTGTCTCATTATATCCCGATTAAGCATAAGGCAGGAGATAGTGTCATCCTTATTTGGCTTAATCATGTTTCTCAATTTCTAAGTTAGACTGTGAAATAACAAATGACTGACATTTACATCATTTGTGTGCAACTTTTTAGTTTCAACTCATTGAGGGGCTTAGAAATATCTTTCTCCAGTGATATAGGAGAGAAATTTCATTTGGTTCATCCACATTCCTCCACATGATTCATAGCATGCCTAAGCATTACTTTTATAATCACCTTTTACGACTAGCGTTTGACAATGTCAAAACAAACTAATCCACATATAGGAAACCGTGACAAACTCAAGTTAAAGGACTGTATTCAATAACTATGATGAGAATCACTTATGACACTTATATAACAATCCTTGAAGTGTTCTCATAGGGGGTCGATCCAATTGCATGTTCTTCGACATGCACCTATGTGATTAATATGATATCTCCATATTAATGACTTGTGAAATATGTTCATTAGCTAATTAACATGCTAGTCTCAACAGTCATTATTATCCCTTACATTAATGACATTGACTAGGGACATTTAGAATAATTGTATCCATGTTACAATAGGGTCTCACGATCAAGTCACGCACTTGATGGATAATTGTAAGATACACATTATTCATAGGATCATAATTCAAATTTATTTATAACTCCATTAAATATGAACATAACAAACAATAACTGGGCATTAATAATGGATTATCCAAAATCATGTCACAAAATTACAATCTTATATGATAACAAATCCAAATGTCTAAAGCCTCATAGTCTAGTATGAAATTCATACTTAGCTTATGGGAGATGCTAAGTCAACAATTTAGCTATATTAAAATCTGTTGACACTTTACACACCTTCGCATCACATCTTTCAATAATGTGTGAAATAAGGTGAAAATTTTGAGTATGTGTTTGGTCTTGTGATGAGATTTTGGTTCTTAGCTTGGGTAATGGCCCCATTATTATCACAATAAAGATCGACTGGATTCACAATGCTAGGAACCATAACAAGTTCAATGATGAACTTTCTAACCCAAACAGCCTCCTTTGCTACTTTTAAAGCAGCAATGTACTCAGCTTCTATTGTAGAATCAGCAACTGTGACCTAGTTGGAACTCTTCCAACACATTGCTGCACTATTCGAATAGAATAAAAATCCTAACTCTGACTGGAAGTCATCTTTGTCTGATTGGAAGCTGGAATTAGTGTAGCCATTTACAATGAGCTCTTCCTCACCTCTATAGATCAAGAACATATCTGAATTCTTCTTAAGTACTTAAGAATGTTCTTAACAACTATCCAGTGGCTTTCACCTAGATCTAATTGATACCTACTTGTTATGCTCAAAGCATATGCAACAACAGCACAAGTACACAATTTGTCATATATGATGGATCCTACAGCAGATGCATATGGAATCCTAGTCATATTGTTTCGTTCATCTAGTGTCGAAGGGCGCTGACCCTTACTCAAAACTATGCATATGACATGGGTAAGAAGCCTTTCTTAGATTCTTGTATATTGAATATATGCAAAACCTTATCGACATAAATGTTTTGACTTAGTCTAATAAGCCATCTCGATCTATCTCTATAGATCTTAATACCTAAGATATAGGCTGCCTTGCTCAAGTATTTCATTGAAAAACAACTTCCTAACCAAGCTTTCACGTATTGAAGCATAGGAATGTCATTTCTAATGAGTAGTATGTTATTTACATACAAGACTAAGAAAACAATTGTGCTCCTACTAGTCTTCTTGCAAGTACAAGGTTCTTCTTCACTTCTGAGGAAACCAAACTCTTTGATTATGTCATTAAAATGAAGATTCCAACTTGGAGAAGCATACTTTAATCCATAAATGCATCGCTGAAGCTTACATATTTTCCTAGCATTTTTAAGAAATGTGAAACCTTCAAGTTATGTCAGGTACACTTCCTCTTCCAGATTCCCATTAAGGAAAGTTGTTTTCACATCCATTTTGTCAAATCTTATAATCATATAATGTAACAATTTCTAGGATGATGCCAATGGATTTAAGCATTGCAACTGGGGAATAGGTCTCATCATAATCAATACCATGAATTTTTTTAAAACCCTTAGCCACTAATCATGCTTTGCACATATGTACATTGCCATCTGTGTCAACTTTCTTCTTGAAAATCCACTTACACTCAGTGGTTTTTACACCATTAGGTGGGTCAACCAAAACCTATACTTTGTTTTGGTACATGGATTCCATTTCGCTAACTATGGCCTTAAGCCATTTATCAGAGTCTGGGCCCATCATTTCTTCCTTGTATGATGCAAGTTCGTCATCCTCTATCAGTAATAGATGATGATATTCAATCACCATAAAACCATGTCTTATAGACTCATGATGGAACCTTTCGGACCTACGTGGGGATGGTGTCACAGGTGTCATTTTTACAATATTTTATAGATCAAAACGAGGGTTCTCTTATGTTGGAACATTCTCCTATCCTTGAATTTCTTCAAGATGTACTTTACTCCCACTAATTCCTTTAGAAAGAAATTCTTTCCCTAGGAAGACACCATTTTAAGTAATAAACACTTTGTTCTTGGTGGGATTATAAATTCTTTAATTTCATTAAGATACCCCACAAAGAAGCATTTATCAAATTTAGGTCCAAGTTTTTTATATGTTAACCTTTTAACATAAGCTTCATGTCCCCAAATCTTTAGAAAAGATAAACTAAGAACCTTTCCTTTCTACATCTCGTATGGTGTCTTTTTACTGCTTTCGATGGACTTTTATTTTGTGTAAACGTAGTTGTTTCAAGAGCATATCCCCAAAATGACAATAAAAGATTTGCATGACTTATCATAGATTCAACTATATCCAATGATGTTCGATTCCTCCTTTCAGTCACCATTGTGGTGTTCCAGGTGGAATGAGTTGTGAAACTATTCGCACTCTTTAAGATGGTCATCAATATCTAGACTCAAATATCCACCAGCTCGACTTGATTGAAGGGATTTTATTTTCTTGCCAATTTAGTTTTATACTTCATTTTGGAATTCCTTGAAATTTTCGAAGGATTCAGATTTATGTTTCATTAAATAAACAAAACCATATCTACTAAGGTCATCAATAAATGTAATAAAGTAATGAAAACCTCCTTTAGTAATAGAATTTAATGGTCTACATACATCAATATGTATGAGTGCTAATAAATCACTAGCCCTCTTACTGTGTCCAATAAAATGAACTTTAGTCATTTTTCCCAATAAACAAGATTCACATGTATCATATGATTCAAAATCAAAAGAGTTCTAAAGTCCATCATTATGGAGCTTATGTATGTGCTTCTCGTTTATTGTCCTAAACAAAAATACCAAAGGTAGGTGGGGTTTGAAGCATTAGATATGAATCTCATAGTATTTATGTTATAAATAGGCCTTTCTAAATTTAGAACATAAATCTCATTCTCTAATTGGGTGCTACTATAAAATATTTCATTACGAGAAAATGCACAACAATTGTTCTTAATCATAAAATAAAAACCTTCTATATCCAAAAATAAAATAGAGAGAATATTCCTACTTATAGAAGGTACATGGTAGTAATTATTAAGTTCTAAACCCATGTTTGAAGGCCAAGAAAAATGAAATGTCCCTATAACTGAATTAGCAACTCTTGCTTTACTGTCTACATGTAGGTCCAGTCCATCTTTTGCCAAAAATCTACTATTTTGTAGTCCCTACAAATTCACACAAATGTGAGAACCACAATAGGTATCAAATACTTGAGATGTAGAGCTAGAAGTAGTAATATTTACTTCAGTAACATAAATACCTGAAGTAGAAGTGTCATTACCCTTCTTCTTTTTCAGATCTTCTAAATATTTCTTACAGTTTCTCTTCCAATGACCAACTCATTACAATAATAGCAAAGATCGTCATTAGAAGGACCAAACTTAGTCTTGGGGCTAGGATTGGGATTGGACTTGGTTCGATTCTTAAACGGAACTTTGCCCTTACCCTTCCCCTTCCCTTTACTATTACCTTATTTCTTAAAACTTTTCCCTTATAGACTATGGGGACCTTAGGGTTAAGGTCCTTCTTAATGTTCTACTCAGCATTCTTAAGCATCCCATGCAACTCAGTCAAAATTTTATTTAGAATATGCATATTATAGTTCATATCAAAAGTATCATAATCATCTGGCAAAGACTGAAGGATGATGTCAGTAGCTAACTCTTGGCTTATAGGAAATCCCATTCTTTCCAAGTTTTCAACAAAGCCTAACATCTTAATGAAATGTAGGCTAACTGGGCTTCCTTTTGCGAGCTTGCACTTCAAGAGAGACTTTATAGTTTGATATCTCTCATTTTGTGCTTGTTCCTAAAATACATTTTTCAAGCTTGTAATCATCTCATAGGCTTCCAGGTTTTTAAACTACTTTCACAAATTTGGGTTCATAGTTGCCAACATGAGACAACTAATACCAAGAGCATCATCCTCATGCTTCTTGTAAGCATTTCTTTCAACAAGGGAAGCGGTGGAAAGAGTTGCCCTTTTGGGGACAAGACTTTTAAGGACATAGTCCTTTTTTTCTTGTTTGAGAACAATTTTCAAGTTTCTATACCAATCCATAAAGTTTTAACCATTCAACTTGTCCTTCTCAAGGACAGATCGCAGTGAAAAACTTGATGAAGAGTTGGTATGGCCCCTAAACTATGAAGATCTAATCTCTAATATGAAAATCTTGTAGTAAATGGATCGCCATCCTCGTTCCTTCACTTCAAGCAATTTGATTCTTCAATTAATTTGAAAGGCATAATATTACAACTAAAACTAGTAATAATCTAATCATTATATAAAAACATAACGATACACAGGCCATATCTAAAATTACATAAATGTGTAATGACATGTTGGTTGTATCTGAAAAGTAAATCAACTTTGGGCCATACTTTTTACCATTCATAATCAAGTCAAGATATTAAATTTCAAAGCATGAAATACCAATCACAAGAAAGCACGTGATCAACATAAAATGTAAAATTTGATCAGGGTCAGGGGTTGGTGCCCCCTGCGAGGTCAAGGGACAGCGTCCCTCGTGGGGTCTAAGAGGTAGCGCCTTTGGTGGAGATCTCCCTAATTCAATCATATTCTACATTCTCGCTAATTCAATCACATTCTATTTATGAATTAATCTTATTAATCAGAAACCACTAATCCAATCATATTATATTTATGAATTAATCTTATTAATTTGAAACCCCTAATTCAATCACATTAAACTATCAACAGAACTCTAATTCAATCATATTGAATTATCGAAAGAACCCCTCATTCATTCACATTGAACTATAGACAGAACCTGACATTCAATTATATTGAACTATCGACACCTCTCATGCAATCACTTCACATTCAACTATCGACAGAACCCTCATTCAATCATATTAAATTAATGAAAAACCCTAATTTCATAAGATTAAACCGAATTTAATTTCAATAAACACAAGTGGCTCTGATACCATTGATAAAATTTTTAGACTATCAACAGTAATAACATTTATCGACTTTTAAGAATCTGAAACACTAAGACCCATGTGAGTATTGAAACCAAATCTAGATTAGTTTATACCTTTTAGAACAGAAATATGCATAGAAACTGGTAGTGTCATGAAGAGCACGTCAAATGTCGTGCCTCTACTGGAATCCACACTCTCGTAAGATAGAAAAACCCCTTCTGATGTGCTAGTACCACTTTATGAGACCTCTCTCTCTTTATCTCTAGCAGAGGATATCTCCTTTTATGGTTTTATATAGATGAGTCTCTTTTATCTTCAAGTCATATTATATATCTATATATATAGTAAAACCCTAAAGCTAGAGCCCAAAAACTAATGCCCAAAGCCCAAATTTGATTAAAGCCTAATGAAAGTTCAGTTTGCTTGGTGTGCGACTCTGTAGGCTTATTTAATATTAACAGGAGGCCCAAACTTCTTTTAAGCCCATAAGTTATAAGTGGTCTCTAGCAAGACATAATAACTACCTAATATTAAATAAGGTCATAATATGATATTATATGAATCACAACTAATCAATTAGAGTCCATTCTATAATTAGTTCATGGGGTATACACCAACATGCTAAACACTTGAATTCTAGTTCTCTTAGTTAGGAGCCTCCTATACTATCATGGTGGTGCATTAATAAGTACAAAATGATATCCTTTCCCATTTGTTTGGAGCTTCACCATGTATACGGCTCTTAAAATATCCATCACAGAAGTTGTAGAAGTGGTTGCTTTTGCCAAGTCAAGCTCATCTATTTGCACTCTTAGCATCTCACCAACTTAAAAATGACTAAGGAACTATCTATGATAGTGATGTTGGCCTAATATAGGTATCATCCAACCATTAGATGAAAGAAATCTCAAAATGTGTCATCTTCCTTTAACATATTCAGTAGATGATGATGAGGTATATATGACTCACTAAGCCTATACTCTCCCTTCTAGTGTAAAGTGAGTGTGTAAATAATTTGTTTATATACCTTATCACTAATAACCAGAATCCAAAAGCCTTATACTTTGTAGGATGGTAAGGCCTCATTGTGGCCATTGAGTTCCAATAGTTTTAGGAGTCTATATCTAACTAGTCTTAATCTAAAGATATCTTGGTAGGTTATAAGGTTGAGCATGCTGCTTCAAATATAAGGAAAAATGGACATTGAACTAATTGTCGTTAAGGCTGTGATATATGAAGCTAATCTAAATTTGAGGATGGATTTGCCCTTTCATAATGTTTTGTTATTATAACCTCCAAAGTACACATAAACACTACGGTAAGCTCTTTGCAAATTGACACTAAAACATTAAAGAACTCCAACCATTTGTCAAAGGAGATTATTTACCTTATGTCTTCTACTAGGTCCACCTCTTTTAGTACATCCCAACTAATGTACTTAGTGTTGGAGTTATGTAAATATAGTGCCCTGGAAAGCAAGTGCATTTACATATAACTTAATTTTCTTCCAGTTACTTTTGTAATGAAAATATTTATTATTCATAAAACAAAAGAGTTTGGTTTTATTTGCATGAGCATTATATATCTAGTCATAAGGTACTAAGATTCTTTTGTAAGTGATATACATATACATGGAGATGTATGGGAAACATGTATATTATTAGAGTCTAAATTAGTTGATTCATAGTTGAATAATCAAGTTAGTCACTTGATTATGGTTTTGACTGTAGTGTTGCGATTTATCTCCGTGTAAGTAAAAGAGTTTACCTCAAGGGAATGATGAGTTTCATATCATGATAGTAGTTAACTATTAATAATGGCACTATTAAATGAATCTAGAATCAAGTGTGTTTTAAAGAATAAAGTGGGCTGTGACTTTAATTTTAAAACATACACCTTAGCATTTTGTTATTACGAATCACAATCTTGATGACTGGTGAACTCATACGTGTTTCATTATAATTCTTGATATCATCGGAATGGATTTGTACAGAGTATCAATCCAGTGTCTGCATGTTGGAATTATTAATTGAAACATGTATCAGGGAACATTCACTCAAATAAGGAGTTTATAGTGATATCATCACTTTTAGATGTTTTTGCGAAGTTTGGTTATTAAATTGGCGTCATTAGTTTGATGGACTAGCTACCCATCAAGTCTTAGCACCAAGATGAGATCTTGTGTGTTAATCACCATATAGAGTAAAACGGGAGATCTAGAAGAAAAAACTAACATAAGGGCAAAACGATAATTTTACCCTTTATTGAATGGATGGCTATAATATGGTTCATAATAAAGTTTACAATTAGACATCTAATTTGAGACATGTATTCTCATAATATTTAGTAATTCAAGAGTTCAACCAATTGTCTTTTGTGAAATGACATTTGCTTAATAAGTTGGAATTAATTCTAATGAGATTAAATTAATTCTGGGCTTACTGGAGCTTAAATTATATAAGTCTAATTAGATTCCCCATTTGACTTCTAGGAAGGTTATCAAGCAAAGTAAGAAATATAAATAGAGGTTTTAAAGCCTATAATTGAATGTTAGGCTTACTTTAATTAGAAGCCCAAATGAAGATTTAATATTGGGCTTGACTTTGGTTTGATTTGATTAATTTGATTAATTAAATTAAAACAAAGGTATTAAAGAAAAAAGGAGGGCATATTTCATTTTTTTATACCTAAATGTGTTACTGCACGTTTAGCATTGAATTGCTAAATTAAAGATGGGTTTTATCATGCTTTATCATCATTAAATGGAGTAATGATCTTATCATTAAATGGTTTAATGGTTGTCTTTTAATGATG
>JANIIA010244053.1:0-23014 GCA_027478495.1 Erythroxylum alaternifolium | reverse complement strand
ATTAATTATAATTAGAATTTGATTTTGATTATAATTATAGATATTTAATTTTAATAAAAGACTTATGATTTTTCTATAAATACGGAAAAGCTTTTAGAAGCTAGTACTTTTTTTCTTTTCATCTCAAAAACAGTTTGGGAATTGCTCTGTTGATATCATTAAAGGCTGGACGCTTGGATAGCTCGTGATTGATCGATTGAAAAAGTTTCAAAGATTTTTCAACTGGAAAGCGAACAAGGTACGATTTATAAATCGTTTACTGTTTTATTCAAGTTTATACAATTATCGGGATCCGCTCGGAATCCATAAAATATTTTGTTTTCCGCAGCGCCTGTGATTCGATCATGGTTGGATTCCAACAGGTTCTTCATTAGTTGATCAAAGGAGTGTTTGTTTGACAATTGACAGAGATGATAATCTGCGTATGACAGTCTATAGTCGACTGTATGCATGTTTATGTCCAGTCGGTGGTCCCCTGAAGACATTCATAATAATAAATAGATGCTGCTGGCGAATCAGAAGCAAAATTCCTGCGGCCTGGTGTGGGCTGGATGCTAACAGACTTCAGACGTCAATTCTTGGGCTGTGTATGTGTTCAGTTTTGATTGATAAAAAAATATTTTGTGCAATTTTATTATTATGGTGCCTGGTCAGTAACAATGGCTACATCCTCGTAGAGTCTCTTCTTCCTGCGGAAATATACTGGCATTCACGTGCTAAGTAATGAGCTACCATCTTTGAACAAATATGTATAGCTTTTAATTATATTGTAGATGCATTGTTCCATGATAAGTGAAATGGGTCAAGGCGAGTGTGTGAGATTATCCGATAAGGTGAGGTGTACGAGTTTTTAAGCGTTTAAAGAAAGGTTAGATGATATTTGAACCGTATTATCCACATATTTGCTTGATTTATTTTTGTTTGACCTTGTAAAGCCAAGGCTTACAGAGTTTCCTTGACGCGAATATAAATTCACCATTGATTGCAAATTTAGCTCCCTTATTGAAAAAAGAAGGGGATGCTAAGTAGGGAAACAATATATATTCATTCTTTTGCCATAACTTTAGACCAAAAGTATCCTACACTCTCATATTACCCTCTACATGATGTGTACAAAAATTCGAGCATTATCTCAAGAGCCTGGTCTCTATTACCATTTTTGGAAACAATTCCTATCGTATAAGATGATTTTTTCTTCGAGAATGAGGTTTTAACCTTGATGGCGGGCTCTTCGAAAGCCTTGCACTCAGTGAAAGAGTTGGCTGAATCCTCTATATTTACAGAAGAGTTCGTAGCTCTCTACAGAAGATTATTGAAATATATCTCTATTATATGGATCAGTTAGTTAGAATTTGTTAACAGTTTGTTAAAGAGTAGCTGTTATTTTTAAAGTAGCAGTTATTTCTTTCTTGGCTAAATCACAGCCTTTCCTCTTGTATATATACCTAACATTATTGTCAATATATGTATGATTTTTTCACTCTCTAATAATTGAATATGGTATCAGAGCCAACTAAGAAAGTTTTCCTCGTGAATCTTTTTCTTGAACTTCCTTCTTCTTGAAGCATTTTCTTCTTTTACGTCTGATTGATTTAGTGATAATGGCAAGTTCATGATCGTAAAATCTCATGGAACTGTAAATCTTGCCTCTAGACTTATTCTCAACAATGTGCTATATGTTCCCACTTTTCAACACAATTTGCTTTCTGTTTGTAAACTAAACAAGACTCACAATCTTCTTTTCATAGTTTACAAAAAATTTTGTGCATTACAGGACCCGAAGAATGATAAAGTACTGCCATTGGGAAGACTTTTGGCAATCTTTATATACTCAATGACCATTCTTTCTTACCAGAAACCATAAAGATATTCATACCTTTGATGAAGCAGGATCTTGTTTGCAATGTTACAGGAAATAAAAATACTGATATTCATGTATACGATGACTCTGTTAAATTGGTTTTACATGATGTAAACTTGTGGCACATAAGGCTTGGCCATCTGAGTATAGTTGTCATGAATAGATTGAAGTCATTAATAAAAGTTTCTGATTTCCATATTGCTGCATGTGATGTGTGTGTAAAAGTCTAAACAAACGAGGAAAACTTTTCCTTTGAGTGAATCACATAGTGCAAATTTGTTTGAGTTACTTCATATGGATGTGTGGGGTCCATATCATGAATCCTCAATTACAGGTCACAGATTTGTTTTGACTATACTAGATGATCATAGCAGAAGTCTTTGGACTTTTCTGTTAAAGAATAAGGCTCAAGTTCTTGTTGCGGTTCGAAAATTCTTAAACCAGATAAAAACACAGCATGATCGACGTGTGAAGTTTGTGAGAACTGACAATGGCAGCAAATTTTTAAGCTCATAATGTCAAAGCATATTTGATGATGAGGGAATTATACACCAGAAGACATGCACCCCTACCACATAGCATAATGGCAGGGTAGAGAGAAAACACAGACAGCTAGCAAAAACAGCTAGAGGTTTGCTTTATCAATCCGAGTTACCTGCAAAATTTTGGAGAGAAGCATTCCTACATGCTACTCATCTGATCAACAGATTACCTTCCGTGGTTCTACAAGGAAAATCACCTTATGAGGTGTTATATGACAAAGAGCCAGATTTGAGTTTGTTGAAGGTGTTTGGCTGTCTGTGCTACATCTCGAATGTTTTCCCAATAAAAGACAAATTGGAAGTGAGGGCCTATAAAGGGGTATTTTTGGGGTATGTGGTAGGGAGTAAAGGATATAAAGTTTATGATTTGGACACTAATGTTATAAGAGTAAGCAGAGACATCGTATTTCATGAAACCATATTTCCTTACTTAGCAATAGATCCTGTTAGTCGCTGTTTTCCCCCTTCTAATCAAACACCTATGCCTTTACCTCTCATCCCCATCCAATCATCTCATTCTAACTTTAATGATTTGGCACATTCTTTTTCTGTTTCTAACAATCTTGTAAGGGCAAATACAAGTGCATCACAGTCATCTATAGATGAACCAGTAAGCATTACAGAAGATCAACGTGAACGTGAGGTAGAAGTGAGCGTGAGGAGCCGCTGACAAGTACGACAACCTGCTTGGCTGAATGATTTTGTCACCAATAATGTGAAATGCAATCAGCACACTTTGGTCTCTAATATTGTTACACCAAATGCTCACACACCCTTAACATTTCCTTATGTGTAGCAAACAAAGTTAAATTCTGAATATGTGGCGTTTTTGGCTCAAAACTCTTCTAAAAAAGAATCAAGAAGTTATATGGAAGCAAGCACTTCTCCTGAATGGGTAGAGACCATGAATGCTGAGATTGAAGCCCTAAAGAAAAATGGGACTTGGTATATGATTGATCTTCCAGAGAATAAAATGGCTATCGGTTGTAAATCGGTGTTTAAGCTTAAACTTAAACCAGATGGAAGTGTCGATGGATACAAAGCACGGTTAGTTGCCAAGGGATATGACCAGATCCATAATGTTGATTACACTGATGTTTTTTCTCCTATAGAGAAGATTATGACAGTAAAGGTCTTTTTGAGCATTGTAGCAGTGAGAAGTTAGTCTATTCATCAACTGGATATTAACAACGCTTTTTTACATAGAACATTAGAGGAAGAAATTTATATGTTACCACCAGAAGGCTATCATGAAGGGCAGCAAAACCAAGTTTACAAATTGGTTAAATCCTTATACAGATTGAAGCAGGCGTCAAGACAATGGAACTCGCAGCTTACTTTAAGTCTGTAGTCTTACGGATTTCAACAATCATCCCATAATCATTTTCTTTTTATTTTTCAACAAGACGACGTGCTTGTGGCCTTGTTAGTATATGTCGATTAGTTACTCATAAGTGGAAATTCTGAAGAGGAAATATTAAAGGTTAAGCAGTTTTTGGATGTTCAGTTCACAATTAAAGACCTCGGCCAAGCTAAGTATTTTTTGGGTTTGGAAATTGCAAGATCTTTTGAAGGGATATATGTTAATCAACGGAAGTATGTTTTAGATTTACTTCACGATACTAGTTTAGTTGGGGCAAAACCAGTCAGAACTCCATTGCCAGAAGTGGTTAAGATTACAGCATCATAAGGAAATTTGCTGGAAGATAGCACAAGATACATAAGGCTAGTTGGGAGACTTTTATAACAGGGTTTTATTAGGCCTGATATTGCCTACGCTGTTTAGCAATTAAGCTAGTTTGTTAATACTCCGACTGATGCCCATTGGCAATTGGCACTACATCTGTTGAGATATTTAAAGGGAACGCCATCTACTGGAATATTTTTTCTAGTGCACAATGACTTGAAGCTTTGAGCTTATTGTGATGCAGACTGGGGATCGTGCATTGATTCATGCATGTCACTTATTGGATTTTGTGTTTTTCTTGGCACTAGTCTGATATCGTGGAAGACAAAGAAGCAGACGAAGGTGGCAAGAAGCTTAGCTGAAGCTGAGTATCGCTCAATGGCATCAACTGTAGTTGAATTGCTCTAGCTCTTTTACATTCTTCAAGATTTTCGGATTGAACTACAGCTTCCTATTCCTCTATGGTGTGACAACCAAGCCGCGTTACATATTGCTTCAAATCCAGTGTTTTATGAGAGAACGAAGCATATTGCCATATCGTACGAAATGAAGTAAAGAAAGGATTCTTACGTGCTTTACATATTTCCTCTCAAGACTAGGTTGTAGATATGTTTACTAAGTCTTTACCATTTCCCCGTTTTAATCGATTGCAATCTAAGTTAGATCTTAAAGACATTCATCTTTGTGATCTAACTTGAGGGGGGATATTGAAATACATTTCTATTATATGGATCAGTTAGTTAGAATTTGTTAACAGTTTGTTAGAGAGTAGCGGTTATTTCTAAAGTAGCAGTTATTTCTTTCTTGGTTGAATCACAACCTTTCCACTTGTACATATACCTAACATTATTGTCAATATATGTATGATTTTTTCACTCTCTAATAATTGAATAAGGATCACTCCTACCAAAATATAACAAAAGGGTCACTCAAAAGAGGCATAAACATAACTTAAAACCTGGAGAAAATGTTAAAGAACTGTAGCTTTTGGGAGCTTGGAGAACGAAATTACACACACAGTACAATAAAGGAGCACTCCAGCATTATCAGAATGTAGTTAAATACGGTATCATTTCTCTACCAATTGAATTACTTAAGGTTGGAACTCTAGCTTGGTCCATTACTTTAATTGATTTTTTCTAGAAAAAGAGGCCAACTTTTTCAGTAATAAATGCTTGGGCAAGAAAGGATTAGACAAACTGATGCTCAGAGAAGATGGATCAATCATGTTCGAAAATTCAGATGACTCTAGCTTAAATGAGATAATTAAGCAAGGGTTATGATACATTGGAAAAAAACCTTTATTCATTCAAAAGTGGAAGCCTGACATTGAGTTAGAAAGAGGTAAAATAGATACATTTCCAATATGGGTGAAATTTTACAACTTGCCAATGGAATTTTAAACCATTAAAGGGCTTAGTTTTATAGCAAGCTCATTTTATAGCAAGCTCCTTAGGAAAGCCAATTTGTACGGAAAAACATTCCGTAGCTAAATTTACCTACAGTTAAAGAACTTACTATCGGTAAATTTAGCGTTGGAAAATATTTAATCGTCGGTAAATTTACAGACGGAACACTTATTACGGTCGGTTCATTTTCGATATATTTACCGACAGTTTATCATTTTCTAATGCTCAATTTATCGACGGTAATTTGTTGTACTATCGGTAAATTTAGCTACGACCAATTTTTTGACGTTTATGTCTATCGGTACATTCCATCGATAAGATGTGATGCCGATGGAATATTTGTATTTTCCATCGGTATTTTCTGTCGCCAAATGACAATTTTCTTGTTGTGTATGGAACAAATATGCTATGTCAAATTATGCATTGAAATCAATAAAAACTCAACATTTCTTAATAGCATGCCTATTATAAGGTTAGGGGAAAATGATGAGTTGGAGAAGATAAACATTCCTATAACTTACCTTCAGAAACCAAGCAATTCCAAGTGGGTAACTACTGGCAAGGTGTTCAAAATCGGGTGGAAAGAAGAAATTATGGGGACTGATCGACTTATTTATGAGTTAGTCAATATTATAATAGCTGCAAGTACATGATATAGTTGTACTTAGTACCAATAAGTACAAGTCGATCCCACAAAGATAGTAATTAATAGTAATTATCTTTTTCCTATTGTCTAGCTTATGGATTGATTTTAGGTTTTAATAAAGAAAATAAAAACTAAAGCAAGTAAAATAAAATAAGTAATGATATTGAATAGAGATTTAAGATTTCATTTAGAAAACTACTGATATTAATAATTAGTATATAGATTTCGAATCCCCCTAAACCTTTAACAAGTTGATCTTTTATTACTCAATTGTTTTATTGATTTATTAGATCATGGAGATTACTATGGTATGCTAATAGTTAACCTTGAGTATACTAATAACTAATTTTAATGTTTTCAACTAAATTACTCATGTTAAAGTTTATATGATTTCTTTACCGAATTGTGAACCTTTCTATTAGGTTTGACCTTAATCTAGAAGATTTATAGCATCTATCTTTATGGTTGTAATCAACTCTCTCTAATTACGGTAGATCTATTCATCAATAGGATTTCTCAATCTCTATGTTGAAATTAGATTATGATCTAATATTCTCAGGTCTATTAGAACACAAACAAAACACATATTTGAATCAAAATATAACAATCGAACCAATTTCATTAATAAAAGAATCAAATCATATCAAATTATTAACACAGGCTTCATCTAACCTAAATGCTAATATGATGTTTAGTTACACATTATATTATTAAACTCGAAATCAAACATACATAGAAAGAAAAATGAATTGAAAATAATGGGTTCATAATTCTAAATCACCCTGATTGTCTTCTATCAAATATTCTTAGGAAGTAGAGGTTTGATCTTTTATTTCGATGGATCTTTCGATGAATTCTTTGTGTTCTTTATTTCGTTAAACCAAAATCACCCTTTAAGAATAATTTCCACGATTGAAATCGCCTCCCTAAAGTTTACTCTCCCTTCAAGTCTCCGTTCACGTCTTTATATATTGAATTCTAAGGTTTTGGTTGATGCACAGTCATGTGCACGGCTGTGCATCAAGTCATGCATCACCAGATTCTTTGAAAATCATAAAATTACAAGACCTAGGAGAAGTGCACGAGAAGATGCACGATCGTGCATCCTTTCTGTGTTTTGAATCTTTATTTTATGCCATTTTTTTGTCTGAATTCTTCTCTAAGTTCGTTAAGTCAATTATATTCTGTATACACACTTGAAGCAAATTACGTACCAAATATACAATAAAAGTATAAAATATCAAGTAAAATACATCAAATATGAGTGTAAAAATATAGTCAAGTATGTATCTATCAAACATCTTTAAACTTAAGCTTTTGCTTGTCTTTAAGCAAACCATAATCAAAATTATAAATTTTACAACATCTATCCATTATCAATCTCATTCTGCCCATACATGTTGTATATTATCATACCTATTGAATCAAATTAACATACAATTTGAGTCAAGTTATCATAAAATTAACTTCCTAAGTGCATATTAATAATAATCATATCAATAATTGCATTGAAACCAAAAGCAAAAGCTTTTACACCCTGACCAAGATTTCACTCAATGTATTAAAAGTGTTTAGGGTAAAAGGTATCAACTCTTAATCATTGCATAGTAGAACTCTTACTATAAGCTTGCAATAAAATTACATCTCCATCACTTATGTGTAAACTAGAAACAAAAATCAAAAGGTCTTTATACAAGTTATAATAGGGTTAGGTATAGTATGGTTGGGATATAAAAATGGTTAAAATAAAGGAAATTCACTAAAGAGAAATTACAAGACTTGTTTACAAACATTCCAATCCTTCCATTATAAACCTATTGGTATTATATACTTATTTTTTTCTTTTTTTTCTTTTTATATACTCTTTTTCTTTTGTTTTTCTTTCTTTTTTTATCAATCAAAACAATTTGAGCATTCAGTGCTACAATTCAATAAATAATGGACCTTCAATAATTTCAAGTCTTAAATAGGTATGTAATATAAATAACCTTGGAGGTTCGAAACAATAAAAAAATCTTCAACGAAAAATGTGATAAAGGTTAATATATGTGTGAAAATGGCTAAGGCTCAACTTGGTTATTCTTAAAGGTATATTTAATGGTATGCCAATTTTCAAAGAAATAGGTTTTAAAAAGTTGTTTAATTTAAGTACCTTCGTCATATTAATATTTCTAATTTAACAAATATGGTCTCAATATGCATAATAAAAGGAAGTTTTAGAATTATCCTCTTATACATTAAAAACTCAGATGAAAGAACAACAAGAGTTTAAATTTTTTTCTCTTTTAGGCTTAAAACCTTATGAAAAAGATGGGTATATATGTGTGTAAATAGTATACAATTTCATTCAACTTGAATATTTCAATTATTACTAAAAATACGACTTAGAAAACTAATTTTATTCTAACCATCATCATTTTGTATACCAATTCAAATCAATATTCAATAATGAAACATAGTATTGATTGATAGATTTCATTCAATTCAAAATATTAGTTAATAGAATTCATAATCAAGATTATAATAAGCTTAAAAAATCATTAAAAATTAGTAAGCTTGAAAAAATCGTTAAAAAATCATTAAACCCATCCATACACTTAAAGTTGTATATTATCCCCAATGTACATAATACAAGTATAGATGAAAGTGAGAGGGATTTTTGTTACTTTCTTGATTGTGACAATTTCTTGATTTTAGATCCATCCAATAGTGAACTACATCCTTGCAAAATATAAAAGAAAAGAATAAAAAGAGCAAAAGAAATAAAGATAACATAAAATAACTTGAAATAAAATCCTATACTAACACATGAAATATAATCAAATTGAAATAAAATTGAAACTTTGTACCCTTTATACTTAACTTCATCTTGGATCAATAATTAGTGGCTTACTTTCACTCTTTTCTCTACAAAGCGGTTTCATAGCCTGTAAACAAGCCACATGTTGTAGGACGATCAAAAGTATATGATGTATTAAGTTAGTAAAACCAATTAACTGTAGTAATGCCCTTTTTAATGACAAACTGTTAATAAAATAAGGAATAATGAAACTCCCTGAATCATCGACTAACTTGAATAGTTCGTCTTTGAGGAAGTGTGAATCTTCGTACTTAAGGTCATTACTAACACCTCATTAGTAGTTTCCTTACTTGGTTCCTCTGCTAGTTCTTCCTTAAATACCTTTGTCCACTCTTCTTCTTCTCCTTGGACAGAGGTTTATGGCTTATTTTCTTTAATTATCTCTTGCCACCTCTCTACTTCCTTTTCTTGGATGAAGACTTCTTCTTTTTCTACATCTACTGCCTCTGTCATATCTTCATCCTCCTCTAGAACAACGACAGTTACCTCTTCATTCTCTTGGAATGCCTCTTCATTCATGAACAACTATCATTTTTTCTTTACGCTGTTACGTTAATAGGCTCAAATAGTATTTTGTGTTATAATAAAGATATTTAAGTGAAGAAACCGTTTATTCAAATTCACATCAGCTAGCTTTAAGTTCAATAATGTATTCAATTAATTTATCTCTTAATATTTTTTCCTCTTCCTTTTCCTCTTCTTCTTCTATTGGGAATTCTTTCGCTATTAAGGGTGATTGTCATTCCACATTTTCTAGGGTCTATTTCTGTAGTACTAGGCAAACTCCATTGGATCTCTTCAAATAGTATCTTCGACAGTTAGTACATTCGATTCACCAAATTTTGTATATGAGCATCTATTTCTTGATGCTTTATGATTAATTCTTGAATGAAATTGTTCATCATATCTTCCAGAGTTGGCTCGTTAACTGGAGGCACTTGGTGCTGCAAATGTCTAGCTGAAGTGTCATCATTCCATCCATAAGCATAAGAGTTGTTTCATTTTGAATTATAGTTGTTCTCATATAGTGCACTTTGAGGTTGGTTGTATATGCTCGATTGCTCCCATATATATACTGGTGTTCGACATTCATGATTATAGTAATAACGCCTACCAATATAGCTAGATGGCCTAGATATTAGTTTAAGTTTCGAAAACATATAAGAACACCTCTCTCCTATAAGGCAAAGATATGTATTGCGAAGACACATTTTGGCTCATAAAAGTATTGTCTATTTTATCCTTCCATTACTAGTTGTGGCTATGATACTGAATTTTAAATCCTGTAATAAACCATAAAATCAAGATCAATTAGAGAATTTCAAAAGATAATCAAATGAATAAACCAAAATTATAATAAAATAAAATAAGAAATAAATACAAAAGCTTAATTAAAATAACATAAAATAAAATAAAATAAATGGCTAGAGCAATAAAATAGCGATTTTCCTAATATCACCATCCTCAAGAATGGCACCAAAAACTTGATTAGCTTATTAGTGAGTTAGTCAATACTGTAATAACCGTAAGTGTACGATGTAGCTATTGCTAGTAATTACCTTTTTCCTATTATCTAGCCTGTGAATTGATTTTGGGTTTTAATAAAGAAAATAAAAACTAAAGCAATTAAAATAAAATAAGCAACGATATTGAACAGAGATTTAAGATTTCACTTAGAAAATTACCGATATCAATGATTAGCATCTAGGTTTATCTAACCTAAACACTAACAAGATATTTAGTTACACATTACTGAACACGAAATCAAATATAAATAGAAAGAAAAGTGAATTGAAAACAATGGGTTCATAATTCTAATTCTTTTTGATTGTCTTCTATGGATATTCTTCCGATGTAGGGGTTTGATCTTGTATTCCGATGGATATTTAGATGAATTCTTTATGTTCTTCACTTCTTTAGACCAAAATTTCCCCTTAAGAACAATCCCCATGTCTAGAATTGCCTCCCTAAATTCTGCTCTCCTTTCAAGACTCTGTTCACATATTTATATATTGAAAGCTGATGTATGATATTGTGCATAATTGTGCATCAAACAATGTATACTTAATTCGCTCCAAGTGTCTATACTTAATTTGCTCCAAGTCCGTATCTATACAGTTTTGTGATTTTAAGAGAATTTAGTGATACATCGTTTGATGCATTACTGTATACACATTTGGAGCGAATTAAGTACTAAATATATGATAAAAGTATAAAATATCAAGCAAAATACATTAAATATGGGTGTAAAAATATAGTCAAATATACATCTATCAGGGACATAACTGAATAAAATGCAGTAGTAAGGAGACTTGAGTAACCTCAATGAAAATGATACAACCAGAGGCGGGAGAGAGGGCATGGTCAAAAACCTTGGTTGGATCCTTCTGGAGCAAACAACCAGCATTTCCTATAATCAATGCATGGGCTAATGCAAGGTGGGGAAAGAAAGGCTTAGAAAAAACATTACTAGTGGAGGATGGTACAATTGTATTTAAGTTTGTTGTTGACATCAACTTAGATGAAATTCTAGAAATAGGGCCATAACATATTGGCAACCAACTAATGTTTATTAAGAAGTGGAAACTTGGAGTTGAGTTTAGAAGAGAATGTGTGGAGGTTTTTCACATATGGATTACTTTTCATAACTTGCCATTGATGTTTTGGACAATTGAAGGGTTAAGCTTTTTCACAAGCTCTTTGGGCAAACCTGTAGGCATGGATGCTCTGACCTCTATTATGGCAAGACTTGTTTATGCTAAGATATGTGTTGAAGTTAGTTAAAATGCTAGTTTCCTAAAAAAATTGTCTTTTCAGCGACAGGGTGTCGATCAGGAGTTGCTTTCTTTTGAGATCAAGCTCTCTTATCCATGGAAACCAAAGAGTACTATGAAGAAGTGGATTCCTTCAAGGCATACATTTAAAATAAAAGGGCAGGAGGAGTTAATAGGGGTTGGATTGTAATTCAAAAGAGATTAAGAATCAAGCAAATGAACTATAGATATCTAAGAGGGAACAAATTAAAAAACAAAATCCATCAATAGTAAATATTGAAGTTGGTGAAGAAGGAACTTTAAATGATAATGCAAATAATGATGATGATGGAAATGAGAAACAAACTTTTGGAAATGATTCTTAGGAATAGGGGGAAAAGGAATTGAAATCTCAAAGTGTAGATGTCGCTGACGTTGAGCTTTATGGATAGGAGATCCTTATGACAGTTATTATAGTGGGGATAAATAATATGCTCGTAGAGGTTAGGGAGGATCCTAATAATATGCAGGATAACATTATTAATTTGAATGATTCTCAAGAGGGATTGCCTGGTAAAGCTCAAGTGATGGTTAAGGGTAGCCTCGATATGGTAGATAAGGCTCATTTCACAGATGAACTAGAGCATACAGCCCAAATAATAGAGGAGACTGACAAAAGGGATGAGCAACCAGCTGATAATCCAAGATAAGATAATGAAGTAGAAACTTCTCATACCACTCCTACTAAATCTAGGAGAAGAACAGCTAGGTGCAAAGATAAGTCCAAAAGGCTAGAGGTTAAATCAACCTCTTAAAAAATTAATGTTGAAGGATTTAGTGACTGAAAAAGTGATCTTTTTTAGTTGGTCTACTAGAGACTAAAATAAAGACAACTTCTGTATAATATTGACATTTTTAGGCACTCAATGGAAAACAATTACCAATCATCCCCAACACTATAATGATCGTATTATATGTTTATTCAACTTGGATGTCCTTGAAGCTAAGTAAAGTAATAACAGTGACCAATACATGCATATTCACTATTTATTGAAGGGACAGTTGATTCCTTTTGAAGTTTCCCTTGTGTATGCCTCCAATTTTGCTTTTCAACGTGAGAAGTTATGGAAAGATCTTCAAATTATACAATCTAGTATACATAATTCATTTTTAGTAGTTGGTGATTTTAATTGCTCTTTAAATGCTTGTGAGATTGAAGGTGGAGCTGGATTCACATCAGTGACTACCAAAGAACTTACTCAGTTTCTACAAAAGATAAATTTATTAAATCTGAGGGGAACTGGCCACTTATTCACTTGGACTAATAAACAGTAAGGACCTATCTTGATAAAGAACATATTAAATAGAGCATTGGTTAACTTTTTTTTGCTTAATCATTTTCCACAAGCTTGTGTTCATTTCGGTAAAAATGTTATGACAAGAGGTGCAGAGATATAAAATGTTTCAGCTTATGTAAAAGATTAGAATAGTCAAACCAGGAGTTAAGCAGTTCATCAAGATGCAGAACCGCAACAACAGTAATTTAAAATAGAAATTGACTAAGGCATAGGAGGCTTACTATTAGGATCCACATAATTTTGCATTAAGACAAATGGAGATGGTCAGGCTGTAGGATTATCAGGATGGTCTTAATCTTTAGAGTTTGATTATAAGACAGAAAGCTCTACAGATCTGGCTAAAAAATAGAGACTCCAATTCTAAGTTTTTCCATGCATCTTTGTTGGCTAGAAGGAATGTTAATACAATTTTTGAACTGAGAGAAAATGATAAAATGTGTTTTTAGAACACCAAGAGTTGACTCATTACATTAGGATTTTTGACAACTAATGGGCAGATAAGAAAATCAACTGAGGGGTTACAATGTGAAAGATGTTTTGGCAATTACTTTTAATCAGTCACAACAGGATATGCTTTTAGCTACATTCACATCATAGGATGTTAAGGATATTCATTTTAGTCTCAATGCTTCCAAATGCCTTAGTTCGGATGGATTTACTATTGGCTTTTTTTAAAAACATAGGACATTACTGGTTCCTTCTTTACAGATGCAGTCTTGGAATTCTTTTCTTTGGTTCAGATGCTATAGGAAGTCAATCATACTTACATATGCTTCATCCCAAAGAAGTGACATCCTTCTTCTATCTTAGATTTCATACCTATATCTTGTTGTACCACAAAGTATAAGTCGATAGCTAAGCTTCTTGCGTTTAGACTAAAAATAGTTTTGGTAGAGATAATCAATATGGCTCAAGGAGCATTCTTTCCTGCATGAAATATAGGGGATAACATTCTCATTCTTTTTAAGATCCTAAGGGGATATCAATCAGGTTAACATATAATTGTTTAAAGCATAAGACACCATCAATTGGTCCTATATGCAAGCATGATTAGAAGCGATAGGATTGCATATTATGCATACATTCTATGTCTCTTAGTATATTGGTCGATGGGGTTCCTTCAGCATCGTTTAAAAATGCTAGAGGGATTAGGCAAAGGGATCCCCTTTTCCCTTACCAATTTTCCATATCAAAGCTTGTGGAATGCAATGGTCTATTTTAGTATCACTATAAATGTAGTGAAATAAATTTGTCCTACTTATTATATGTCGATTATTTAATACTTCGTTGAAAGGTCGACCCTCATTTCCTTCGAATATTATTGCAAATGATGTAGATTTTATCAAGATGGTCTAGCTTGGATATAAATACATAGAAGAGTGGGGTGTATGTGTCATTGAATGTCCATGAGCTTAGGTAGATTAACCATCTGGTTGGTTTTGCTCTACACTCTATTCCATTCACCTATCTAGGAGTCCCCATAACTTCTTATATGCCAAAGTTCTCATATTTTATTCTAATGATCGAGAAGCTTAAAGTCAGAATCAATGCGTGGTAACATAAGTTTTTATGTATCACTAGCTGGTTGACGTTAATCAGCTCAGTTTTGAATAATATGCATATCCATTGGTCGACACATGTAGTTCTTTCAAAGAGGATCATCAAAGAGATGGATTGAATATTAAAAACATTCTTGTGGTATGAAATAATTGAGAATGGAAAGCAATCCAAGGTGAAATGGGATGATATAATGATACCAAAGCAGTTAGGGGGCTCTGGGTTAATTCCTATTGATCAAGTGCATAAAGTGTTGCTGTTCAAGAGGATCTAGCACTTAGTTGTAGATAAAACGACATTGTAGATCAAATGGGTTGATCAAATGGGTTAATCAATATCATCTTCAATATCAAAATTTGTGGCAACTCCACTAATCCAACAAATTTTAATGGATATTCAATTATCTGCTTGGCTTATGAGACATTATAGATCCACATATTAAACATAAGTTAGGTTTGGTATGATAATTGGATAAACTCTAGCCCTCTTATTCAAAGAAGTGTGTTGTCTAGTATCAAAAACTATCTTCCTTATAATGTTAGAGTGTCTAAGTTTATCCATAATGGCGAATGGTTTAGAACCTTTAGAGGGTTTCATTTACTAGTTGAATATTTACCTAACATTTCTATAGGACAGTAGAAAGATAGCATCACCTGGTTGTCCCATTTTAGTGATGTTTTCAATAATGGTTCTTGTCACAAGCTGCTAGTTCACATGAGAGACATGGTAACCTTGTTTGAAGTCACTTGGAAATCTATTTTAATTCCCAAAGTTGCATTTTTCACCTAATTGGAGACTAAATATTGATTAAGAACAAAAGACAGATGGTTTGGAGGATTTGACCACATTTGTGTCCTTTGAAAACAGGTGAATGAGAGCAAAAACCATATTTTCTTTGAATGTCAATATAGCAAAGCAATATGGAGCAAGCTTATGGTGATGTTGCAATTACCTCGGTACACCTATGAATGGGTGGAAACACTAAATTTAATTATAAGGTGTACAAAACATGGTCACCGAAATGGTGTGATCATTAAGATTGCTTTTTATGCTATTATTTACTCCAAATGGAGGGAATGAAATCAAAGAATTATAAAAGTATGAAAATGAGTAATCAACTACGTAAAAAATTTATTTTGAATTAGGTTAAAGTAGCCATTATTGCCAATGACAAAGAAGGGTTAGTTTCTTATGAAGTAAAAAGGCACTAGTCATTGTAATGTTTTTTGTTGTAACTCATATGTAGTTAAATGGTGTAATAGTTAACTAGTTTAGTTATAGCTAGTATGATTCTTTGTAGGGAGTTATGTAATAGCTTTTGCTAAGGCTATATAATTTCAATTTTAAATTAAAAAAACTAACGGGATCTAAGGAATATGTTTAGCCAAGCTACATTGTGCAAAGAGTATTCGATTGTGAAATAGATTAGGGACTAAAGGAGTCTTTGGTTTACCCATTTTCAGATCAAACTATCAAAAGAAATGTATTCAATTTACATCCCTCAAAAGCACCTAGTCTCGATGATTTTTCAGCGTGGTCCTTTAAAAACACATGGAACATCACAAGCAAGTTATTCATATATGTTGCATTGGAATTCTTCACCTCTTCCAAACTGCTATAGAAAATTAATCACACTCACATTTTTTTAGTGCCTAAGAAGCAAAATCCCTTAAACATGGTAGATTTTAGACCAGTAGCCTATTAGAAAATAATCTACAAAGTAATTGCCAAGCTTCTTGCTAAAAGATTGAAGAAGGTGCTTAATGAAACCATAAATACTTCACAAAGGGCTTTCATTCCTTAGATAAACATTGGTGATAACATTATCCTATTATAAAAGCTACTTAAGGAGTATAAATCAAGGAAGAGAATTCAAAGTTTCTTGCTAAATATTGATTTTTATAAAGGCTTTCATATAGCCAACTGGAGATTTATACAACTATGCTTTCAAGGAATTCAACTTCCAGATAGAATTGTGAAATGGATGCAGTGGTGCAGTTGGCAAACTAGGCGGAAGATTTAAGCAGAAAAATTGAAAAACTGATGATAAATCCACAATGCTGAGTTATGCAATGTGAGGTGTGTAGGTTGGAACATACAGGTCGAAACTATCAAATATTACATCTCGACTATGTGGATTATATTGGGAATGCTCTTAGACCGCAAAACAATCTAAAAAATCTATTGCCAAAGTAAATAAATGGGTAAATCGTCAATCCCTCAAACAAACTATGTAATCTACTTTATCTGTTGGGTTATAAGTAGGCATTTTTTCCCTTTTGAATCAAGATATGAACTGAATCAAAAAAGTTTAGTCTAAATTTGAACCTAATAAAAAAAACAACAAACTAAGCATTACATACGCAACTAATAGAACTAAAGTATTGATTGATCCAAGAACTTAAGATCCTATGGAAGAAAACATAGTGTCCTTGGATCCTATTAAATTTCATTTATAGGAGGAACCTCGCAAAGATATTATTGATTCTTATCACCTCAATATCTCTTAGGAAAATTAAGGGCAAGCAAAGAATATCCTTAACTAGAATTTTAGTAATAGCCACCTCAAGCTAAGAAGCTTAATTTAGAAGAGATGATAATAAAATTGTTCAAAATTCTAAAGTAAGAAATTAATGAAAGGAGGCTTCTAAATGTAACTTGGCAGTTTAGATCAGTCAAATCACCAAATTAGTATCTGAAAGATCATATGAGAGTTTTCCTAGTACAACTTAAACAAATTCTAAAGAATGTATAATGGCAATCACCTTGAGGAATAGAAAAGAGCTTTCAGAAGAAGAAGGAGAAGAGAAGAAATAAGATACAAAGAGTCAAGAAAAAGTTGAAGATGAAGGTCACCTTAGAGAAGTCAAGAAATATCGACTTGTCATCCCTTATCCTCATAAAGTGAAGAAAGATAAAATGGATGCATAGTTTGGTAAGTTTCTTTAAATGTTTAAGAAACTCCACACTAGCTTACCTCTTGTTGATGCTTTTATGTGTATGCCACAGTATATGAAACTTTTGAAAGAGCTACCATTGAATAATAAGAAGTTGGAGGAGTTGTTGATTGTAACGTTAAGCAAAAGGAGCTCGAAAATTCTAAAAAGCAAACTACCAGAGAAGTCTACAGATCTAGGGTGTTTTATTTTCCATTTTGAAATTGGTAGTTTAAAAGAGATAAGGCTTTAGCTAAGGGTTAGAATCAAAAAGGTGCCTTATACATTATTTGAGAAATTAGGATTAGGTGAACTAAAACCTACTAGGATAAGTGTGTAGTTAGCAGATAAATCGATAAAATATCCTAGGGTAGTTATAGAAGATATTCTTGTTAAGGTTGATAAGTTTGTCTTCTTAGTTGACTTTATGATTTTTGACATAGAGGAAGTTGTAAAAGTACCTCTAGTCCTTGGTAGATCGGTTATGGTGACTGCTAAATCAATTATAGATTTTGACTAAGGCAAGTTAAAATTAAGGGTGGGGGATGAAGAGGTTGTTTTTCAAATTTATAATGTCATAGATCCTACTCTTAAACCTAATAATGCAATTGAATCTAGTGAGTCATGTAATGATTAGTTTTCTAATATTTTACAAGTCTCTACCTTTAAAAGATTCCGGAGCAAATAAAAGTTCAAGGCTGTAAATTGAAGGAAAAACATTGTACTAAGCAACAATAGTTATTTTACTTAGAGGTTATAGAACCTATAGTAAGACTACAAAAACCTAATATGTGTAAGCTGCTTTGAGCATGAAAGGTATGTTGAGTTAACAATGTTAAAAAAGTGTTACATGGGAGGCAACCCATTACTTAGGATAGGTTTTGTTTTTAAATTCTACTTTATATTTTTTTTATTTTGATGTTAGCATAGGATTTTGTGAGTGTTAATGTATTTTAGGTTAGGACATTAAGCATCATGAAGAGATTGTGCATAATGATTGTGTTAGGGTATGCGTGTTTAAGTTTCATAGCTTCGAGTGCAAAATTTTTAAATTTGTCCAACTATTTTTCATGTTGCAAACATTTACAAAGAGTTATATACTCTTTATACACACTTGTATAGGCTTACATGGTTAGATACACGCTCATGTAACAAACCGTGTAAGTATGCAATAAGTTGCAAATTTGTGATTTACATGGTTAGTTACATGGTCAAGTAGCAGGCCATGTAAGATCGCGACAATCTTTAAATGTGCCCTAATCCTTCATTTTTCTCGCTTTCTCTTCTCTCTCTAACTCTCCCATGATTGTCACTGTCGCTCCCTAACCAATTTCTTGCATTTTAAAAATTTGTGAAACCAACGTAAGTATTCTTATTTATTTCATTTGTTTATACAAGAATAATTAGGTATTTTGTAATTTTTAGGTAAGGTTTTGAGAAAATTCTGTGTGATTTTGAGGTTAATTGCAGTTTAATAGTTGAATTTTATCCATACCCATTTGAATTATTGGTTCAATTTGATGAATTACATAAAATTTAGATTAAAATTCAATTGGGATTGCAAATTTGTGTGATTTTGCTCACTAATTGTTAAATTGTGAAGATTGTTTTGAAATTAATGTTATTTTTTGTTTTTATAATTAATTGAAGTTGATTTTTTGTTTAATTTAATTTCAATTTAGATTTTTAGATAAATACAACAGTTAAATTTGATAATTTTAGGTTAGATTAAAATTGTTAATTTCAAATTTATTGTTAATTTCATAATTAAATAATTAGATTAGTTTTATTTGTTAATTACAATATTTTTAATTTCAATTTTGTGATTAATTAAGATATTAGTTAATTTTCTAATTATTTTGTTTTATTTATTTATTTATTTGCGTTAGATTTTATACTATGTTTTTAATTTTCCTTTTTCTAGTTTGTTTTCATGATTATTATTACACTAAGCATAAGAAATAAGTGTGGGGAAACAATTATTTCTTGTACTTTATCAGTTATCTTCTCACACTTATGTAAAGTTTAAGGCATAATAACGTAATCACAACGTGCAAAAGAAGTTTTGAGGAAGCGATAATGAAGAGAAGAGTCCTCTAAAGACCTAATGGGAGGTTGCACAGTCCAACCACCAAAGCGACCTCTGATGCTACTTTTCAATGTGGTGGCACATGAGGAGCATTATCAACGGCTCAAGGAGAAGATTTTTGTAATAGACTATAGCATAAGCCATAACATTGACTGGGAGGTGCTGGGGCTGGTGAGTTTGGTCAAGTAAGTTTGGGACCTTATTGATGTTGGAGTTTAGTTTTGATTTTTCCAGATCGTGGAGCCCTCTTATTGGGAGTTAACGCTAAAGGTGCTCTCCACATTCTTTTTGGAGAAAGGATGACACGACTAAGATTGGTCAAACATAATTCAGTTCTAGCTGCTAAGGGAGATGGTTCGAATGAGCTATTTATATTTTTCTGTCATGATGGGACTGTACGTCTAAGAGTTCATAGGGATGTACGCTTACTTAACCTTGTAGAGAAAATTGCTATATGATGTCCTCTTGCTAATTTTGAAATATGATCAATGAGGATGACAACTATGACTCAAGTAGATCTAAGGCCTCATCTCTACAACACCCTGCGCTCAGATATATACATAGAGTATTGAGTCACATATTAAGCATATTGGGTGACAACTATGGTATCGTAAAAAATCTAGATGTGTTCTACATTTGGAGCATGAGCGAGAGGACACCAATACACCTGGGGCATGCATTAGCCCAATTTATCTGGTGTCAAAGCAAAGAGAAGATGGTTAGGATGATCTATATCAAACCTTATGCTACAAGGCTTACACAAAGATGGGGGTTCTTTAACAGATTACTAGGGAAGGGATTTGTGGGTACCATACTGTGTTAAACCTCAATGTGATGAAGCACGAGCACATGGTGAGTAGATGACGGGGACCTATGATTGACATCTACTTCTAAATTGGGAACCCTAACAAGCCAGCAACATCGGGAGGAGCTAGGCCATCCTAACTGCATTTACCACCATCCTAGACAGGAGGGGTCGGACAAGAGGATAGAGCACAAGTACTTAGGGAAAGACAATCACAATAGAATCGACTAAAGATAGCTCGAATAGAGAGAGATATAGGGTAGTATATGGGTACTCAATGTACTATCCGAGTATAATAGGCGGAGATAATAGAGCGAATATGACAACTTGAAACATATACTTGATAGATGGGTGATCTATTAATGCAGATGGCAAGCCTTCGTATCATGGTCCATCTGTCTATAGAATTCACACTTAAGTTACATAGCTTTTACCGAAGCTGAGGATGAGGCATTCATATTGTTGAGCTGTCGAGTCAAGTTATCAATTTTCACTTGCATCTTAGTCATTTGATCAACAGCTACAATTCCTTTTTGTTCTCAGAGAGTAGTGGCTTACCTACTCTGCTCGTTCGTCCATAGACAGCTATTACTTTCCATCTCCTCTATCAGCTCTTCTACTTCGCCTACCCTGTTTCTCATCAGTGATCCTCTTGAAGTTGCATTAATTATGCCTCTTATATGTTGGGTTACTCCATTATAGAATGTTTGTAATAAGAATTCTTTGGGTAGGTTATGGTGTGGGCATTTTCATTGCAAATCCTTGTATCTTTTCCATACTTCGTAGATTAATTCCCCCATCACTTTTCTAAAAGTTGGTAATCTCCTTGATAATCTTCGTGGTCTTAGTAAGGGGAAAATACTTATCTAAAAAGGCATGAACTAGTTGATCCCACGTTGTGACAATGGTTGGGATGAGAGAATGCTACCAAGCCTTTGCTCTATCTCTAAGGGTAAAAAGAAAGAGCCTAATTCTTATTGCATCTTTCGACATCTAATGGTAGCAAAAGTTATCACAAATTTTGAAAAAGTTTGCTATATGTGCGTTGGGATCTTAATTCGTTAGTCTATAGAATTGCACATTTTGTTGAAGCATATTGAGGAGGGCTCACCTAATTTCAAAAGATGCTACTTATATGGGTGGCTTAGTTACTCCTTAGTTAGCTGCATTGAACTTGGGTCTCATGAAATCCATAAGGGTTTGTTGTTGAAGTCCTTAGTTCGCTCTGTGGTCTAAATCTTATTGAAATTCCTCAGCCATTGTTGCTTTCATGATTTCTTCTTTTTCTTCACGTCGAGCTTTCCTAATAGATCGTTCTAACCTAGTGATATATAATGCTAAAGGTTTAGCTACACGACCTGATCTCCTCGTGATTCTTGTGTTCATGCAAGAGCACGATTTCAAAAATAGATAGAAAGAAAAAACAGAAAACAAAACTAACTAAAATGCCTTAAATTAAATAATTAAACTAATTGCCTCCCCAATAATGGTGCCAAAACTTGATTGGGTGTTTGATGTATATAAGTTTTAATAAATATCCTCCATAATTTGCAAGTGCACAATTTGTTCATATAATACCTAAGGTGTCGATCTCATAAGGATGGATAATCTAATCCTAAAATCTAAGGCCAAAACTAATCATAGAAATTTAAAATGTAACGAAACTAAAATGAGAATTCAATTCAATCAATCAAATTAAATCAAAAATCAATCATGAAAATATTAATAATTTAGCAATTGCAACACAAACCCAGAAATCAATGTAAGGGAATTATCAATTGAGAACAGGGAATTTTATCTATCCTTAATGCTAACCTGATTCATTATGAATTACTAGATTATTAGTTCTAAACGATCCTAAGTTTAATTACTCTCTCTCAAGTTATAACCATTAACCCTAAATTATAAACCCTAATCAGATTATGAAAATTGCAACCACTCGATTAACAAACTAACCAAAACCCTAATTAGATCTGAAGTTGTCCAATAAGCTATCGGGAACCTACGCAAGATCTTTTTTCGCTCAATTACCGATTTGATTTAATTGTTGTTCTATTAAATCACCTAGCTTTCGTTAGCCCAATTTAATTATTTTTTTATTCAATTCATCCTCTCAATTTAATATCGAATTTTGTAATCACAGAATTTATTCACAATAAATCTAATAAACATTAAAACAATCATATTTCATTAAATCAAGAATAAAACTTTGAAGGTGAGTTTAGAACATCTCAACATTCCAAATCCTATCGTCAAAATGTTATTCCCAATTCTATACAATAATAAAAATGAAAAACAAACAAGAAATACGATCTGAACAGATGATGGGAGGCAGCAATTTCAAAAAACTCCTAATATAGGAAGTAAGTTAAGTCGGCTTCTTTTGTTGGAGTTATGTAAATATAGTGCCCTAGAAAGCAAGTGTATTTACTTTTAACTTAATTTTCTTCCAGTTACTTTTTGTAATGAAAATATTTATTATTAATAAAATAAAAGAGTTTGGTTTTATAT
>JANIIA010243432.1:0-23025 GCA_027478495.1 Erythroxylum alaternifolium | reverse complement strand
ATATATTATTAACAAGTCATAATGTTAATACATGAATCACAAATATCCATTGGCCTACGGCACACTACTAACAGTTTTGGCGTGCTTCTTCTCCCAGCCGCCTTGTATTTATTTAATTCCTATAAACACGTTGTATGGCCTGTTGTCTATCATCCTAGGCTTCATTAATTAATTAATGGTGTGCATGGCCATGCAAAATATTAAATTCATGTACACCTTGCACGGTCCATGCACAACAGGCGTGAGCAACTTTGATTTATTTGTGATTATATTTTTCTTGTCTTCTTTTTCTCTTTTAATTTTCTTCTTCTTGCTCCATGAAGACAAGTGAAAATTAATCTTCAAAAAATGGCCCAAATATCATGCTTTCAACTCCCTTTAACTTCTTTGCTTCCGAATTATGCCTAAAATCACATATGAGTCAAAGTGAGTACCTTAAGCAATTTCATGTCATCAATCACTAAGTGTTATAAAATAATCAAACAACCAATTAAGCATATATCAATATATTAAAAATCAAACAACTTAAGGACTATTTCTAGTCAATGATAAAATTTTTTTAAAGCTACCACTTGGAATTATCAATAAATATGAATCACTATAGTCAAGATTCTAAACACAAATAATATATTTCATTGTAGACAAATAAAGGCCTATCCTAATATGTTATATACAAAAACTCTCCCCTGCACCTAAGTTATGAATTATCCCAATGTATGCATAATATGCTCACATTCAAAAAACTTAATCTACATAAACTAATTGAAAGATTATGAGCATTTGAAACTAAATGCATAACAATGTAATTGGATATGGAGGTGTCACCATCGTGATTGAAGCAAAGCATCCAAATTCTTTTCCATTCTAAAAGTTTTATTCTCTAACCTCTACAATAAAAAACGATGCTCATGTTGGATCAGTTTGCTAAAAGATATAGAGGTTATTGAACATCCAAATACTCATGTTGATATGATAGATAACTTCCTTATGGGGGAGCCATATGACATATAATGGAATTGCCTCTTCTATTTTAGAGTAAACTTCATCATAGTCAAGCAAGAACTGTCCAAAGGTTCCATCTTATATATATATAGCAATATTGATCGAGAGTTTGATGTGTGTAAGTTTTAATAATAACCTGATAACTGCAAGTGCACGGTTTGTTAGTGTAGGACCTAAGGTGTCGATCCCACGAGGAGGGTAATCCTAAAATCTCAGGCCAAAACCAATCACAAAAATTCAAAATGTAACGAAACTAAAACAAAAGTTCAATTCAGTTGATCAAATCAAATCAAAAATCAATGATGAAAATATTAATAATTAAGCAATTGGAACACACACCTAAGAGTCAACCTAAGGGAATTACCAATTAAGAGAAAGGAAATTTTACCTATCCTTAATGCTAACCTAATCGATTATGAATTATTGGATTATTGGTTCCAGACGGTCCTAAGGTTGATTACTCTCTCTCGAGTTGTAACCATTAACCCTAAATCATATACCCTAATAAGATTATGAAAATTGCAATCTCTCGATCAATAACCTATCTAAAACCCTAATTAGCTCTAAAGTTGTCTAATAAACTATCGAAAACCTATGCAAGATCTCTCTTCGCACAATTTACCGATTTGATTTAATTATTTTTCTATTAAATCACCTAACTCTCGTTAGCCCAATTTAATTATTTTTCATTCAATTCACCCTCTCAGTTTATTATTGAATTATGCACGTCTAGAATTAAATCATAATAAATCCAAATAACACATAAACAATCAAATTTTATTAATTCAAAGACAAATCTGAAGGTGAGTTTAGATCATCTCAATATTCAAAATCCTATCGTCAAACTATTATTCCTAATTCTATACAATAATGAAAATGGAAAACAAATAGGAAATACGATCTGAATGGATGATTGGAGATAGTGACATCAGAAAACTCATGATCTAGGAAGTATGTCGAAACGACTTCTTCTCCACTTCTTTCTTCCTTCTTCTCTTTCTCAATCTCTCGATTAATTCTCTCTAGGGTTTCTCCAAAAATGGATGATGCAAAAGCTCCCTCTGCCTGTTTGTCTTGTTTTTTTAAATATCCTTTGTGTTTTGAGTAGTCTTAGGGTTTTTTCGGGATCCAAAAGGTCCAAAAAATCCTTCAAAACTTGACATTTTTGAGCGTCTAGAAGTCTGCCAGATGCAGGACACAACTGTGGCCCTGCAGGCCACTATTGTCAGCCACATCCAAGCCTTTTGTCACGATTGTGGCATGCAGGCCACAAATGTAGGCCATGTCTTGGGCTTCTGTCACTATCATGCATGTGGGCCACGATCGTGGGCCAACTCTGGTACTTCTGTCACAGTCATGGCCTGTTCTGCCAGGATCGTGGGTCGTTGTTTCGGCCTAAATGTCTCAAAAACTTCTCTGTTCTTTGATGTTTACCCTAAAGCACTAACAAACATATCAAGGTACCTTAAAAACATAATATTTAAGCTCAAAGACTTGTGCTAACCCATAAAAACACTGAACACAAATAATTAACAAACTAACACCATTTTAACCTAAACACATACTAAATGATTGAATTAACAATCAAATATATATCAAACTGAGCCCTAAAACATGTTGTAATTTACACTTATCAAATGTCAAGAAAGTTAATATTAATAGCCAAGTGAGTAATCAAAGAACTAAGACACAAATTCTTGTTAGATAATAAAACATTTTTAAATTGCAAATCCAAATAAGCACCTAAATTAACACGAACCTTAGGTACCATAAACCAACTAATGAATAATTCATCTTTGATATATGTACAAGTTATAGCCTTCCTCTCTAAACAATCAAAAGTAAGAAAAAACTACATATAAACCCATTTACTTTCTTTAAAAAACTTCCTTTAGATTGACTTGGATGATACATAAGCTTGTTAGAAGACATTGTCAATTCAATAAACACTGGACACCTAATTTGCACAGATTTTCTCCAATTCATATCATCAATCAAAGTATAAAAATTTTTCCATGATATTTATCTCCTTTAAAGAAAGGTAATGCATATACTTACCTAAATTAATTTTTTGAATTTTAGGAGTAACATACCTCAGTTTTCACTCTCCAAATGGTTTTTAGCAAATGGATTCATTATAGATTTGGCATTTGCTGTTGTTCTATTATTACCCTTCATTCTACCTATTGGTATAACATTTGTGAATAGAGAAACTAATCCTAGACAACAACTAAAGCAAATAATTAACAAATAAAACAATTCTCACTAAAACTAACAACTGAATCAAAAGTAAATAATATTAACAAAGAAACTAACTAAAAAATAGAAATACTAAAATGGAAGTAAAAAAATTGACTAATAATGAAATCCAATCTCATAAGACAAAATGAAAAAAAACGAAAAATGAGAAAATAAATAAAAAGGAGGAAAAAAGTCATAAGGGATAATTAATTAGAGATGATGATTGGGAGGTGCAGTTGGAAAATGACAACGATTAAAAGAAGGCAATGGTTGGGTGGTAGCCTGAAGAAAGACAATGACATTAGGTGGAATGACTATAGCTAAAAGTTGAATATATAAAAGGCAATGGACATGTAGGAGGAAACTTGGAATGCAAATAACTAGTTGGAGGTGTGTTACACCCACATAGCCCCTAGAAGGATATGTAGATGCAACACAAAACATAACTAAAACATGTCAAACAATCCCTTAGATGCATTTCTGAAAACTCAAACAAACAAGTATTATAAACCGTTAGGCAATATTGTATAACTACAACATCTTGAACATATAGTACTATTCCCAAAGCATGCCATACAAATAATAGTCAAGCTGTATTAAGGTTAATACAAACCATTAAACAGAACACAAATTACAATATGTCTATTTATATTGAAAAACAACTTAAACTAAAAACAAATATACATATTCCTAAAACAAAAACACATGCTTCTTTGGCCACAATTGTCCTTGTCCCAGTCTTTATACCCTTCTATCTGAACCTACATGGGACAAATGCACCGTGCTAAGCACATAGCTTGGTGAGGAATAACTAAACATGATACATAATGGTAACTAATCTCTAACAGTCATATGATATTGACATATACAAATAAGATCACATATAAAAGCGCAATCCAAACAATATGTATCTCAGAACAGAATATGCCAAAATAGGATATATTGGCTTCAAAGCCATGCTTACAATTATCAGAACAAAATATCATGATTTCGGAACAGAACTTGTCTGTGTCAAAACCGTATTTGGTTATGTCAAAACAAAACTTAATTATAACCAAACTGTGCTTGTAACATAATACAAAACAAGTTAACCTGCTAATCCTTTTTACATAAATGGGTAACGGGACCTGAACAGAAGATACCATGTTTGGTATCTAAACCAAAAGAGACTTAAGTCTCTGAAACAGAAGACATAGAAGTGTCTAAAATCAAAAGACACCTTAGTGTCTAGTTACAAAAGCACCTTAGTGCTTGGTTACAGAAGCAGTTGCTAACCCTTTTAGGCATGCCTATTTACCCATGACTAGGACTTAGTAGTTTTAAAACAAACCATTTTTAGATTTCAGAAGTTTATGCAATTATAAATACAAACATGTGCGATTATGTATCAATAAAAATGTTGAGTCATCAATCATGATGTATATGCACACAATTAGCAAGCACTTCCATTATAATCCCAACTATAAAACTCCTCCAACAACTGATGGTCCGGTATTGTCACAATAATACTGCAAAAATTCCCAATGGATAAAATTCATATCCAAATCATAACACATAAGCCTTAATAGCTCATTCATTCTTGATCACACCAATACAATTCAACAATATACTCATCATTTTTAAACTATACATCCTTTATAAAAACATCTCCATTTGTAAACCATAACTCAATTACCAAAATACTCGATTAATCTAGCATCATCTAGGTTCATTTTAAATCTCAATTATGTCTAATTAAACCACTATATGTCAACAATTACACGACTAGGTTTAGTTCAGGTTTCTTAAGATAGGTTTCAGGTCAGATTTGCATGGCCAGTTTGACATATAAAAGAGGCTTCTGGGCAATATGTTCTTCTAACTAAAAGTTTCTCTACGTCTTAAGTTTCTAATGACATTAAAATCATGCATTTTGGTTCAGTATTCTGCAGGTTATACCCAAAATACTGCAATCTATTCTTAAACAATGACAAAATCCTAAATTCAACTTTAGGCCAAATTTCATCATCCTTTGGAACAGAACTAAATTTTCATTCCTTTATGAAAGTTGTAGGCATATGTGTGTAGCTTAATCCACAATAAAAATCAATCCATTTTGATTCTATAGGTTAAGTTATAGCTAAGTACCAAAGGCTGTTTAGTGAAATTCGTTCAATGAAACTAGTATAATTCATTCACGTTTTTCATTTTCAACACCCTTACTCTAACATTCATCCTGTTTACCACAATTCCACCTTAGTAATGCCTCAACTACACATCAATTTCATGTCCAGACCTTAACTCATCAACAAATCCATACATATTCTATCTAATCAAGCATCAAAATAATTCACATGATAACATGCAACCAAGATTAGTATTCCCATACCTTCTTTAACACAATTTCCTACTTCAATAAGCAAGCCACTCTAGCCTTTCAAGAAAATATCATAACCAAGATTAAGACGACCAAGAGGACAACAACATAGAAAGTGGCAGGATCTAGATTCCTTAATTTAGTAGCATGAAAATACATCAAGTGAAGATGATGATCCAAAAAGCTTGCAAAAATTCCAGGAGGTGTGAGTGAGAGAGAGAGTTTTGGTGGTGAGAGAACAAAAATGGTGAGGAATAAGCCAAACCAGAAACTCTAGTAGAAAACTCATCTCCTCTAAAGCTAAGCGTCAACAAATTTTAACAACATGTGTCTTCTTGCATGTTCTACACTTGTCCCATTTAGGAGCTGACACACATCCACCCAATATGCTGCCAGTTGTCACCAAGTAATTAATCCACTTTGATTTAGGTCGAATTTGACAAAGTTGTCTTCATAAAAGTTGTTTTTTATCCTCTTATCTTTCTAACGGTATAAAGTTTGTAATTTTTGAACATTGGAATCAAAAGATACGGCACTTACAAGTTTAAGTGTCATATTAGAAGTCACACTGGACGTCACACTCGTGCTTGTGCACGAGGGTGATAAAATTGTCACCCTTTAGATGTCACCCTCATGCTTGTGCACGAGGGTGACACACTAGTCTTGCAAAAATCACTTCAACCTTAAGTTTTAAGTATTTTCAAGCCTTCTTTTCACTAAATATTGACCAAAACCTTATGTAAAGTATCTATGACATATTTTCTGAGACCGGGCTCAACATTAATACCTTAAGTCTCTATGATGACAATTTGATTCCAATTCTCCAAGTATGATTCATTAAAACATAATTAAGTCATATGGAATTATCAATCATATCATAATTTTAAAACCTATCATTCATGTACTTACATGAACATGTAACGTTTCATCTAGGGTATAATTTGGGCCCTTACAATTCTCTCCCCCTTAAAAGAATTTCGTCCTCAAAATTCATACTTGATAAGAATAGCTGAGGATACTGAATAACCAACTAAGAAGTTATCATACTAGTCTAATAACCGTTGTACACATACATTGAATTTGACTTGTACCTCCTCAATATTCTGGCATAGAATACTTTGTGGATCTAAGTCCTTCTAACAATAGTAATAATGGCATCTCATAGTTATGAACCCGATAATATAGCTTGGATACTTTACAACAAACAAAGTACATGTACTCTCTAGTATCTTTAGCTTCTTGTGCCTGAGTCTCATACTTATCTAACTTTAACATTCATATATGAATCAGTCAATACTCATTCGTTTCTAGAAATGGAACATTTGATTTACATGACACAATTCAGTGAAAGTTCTCATATAAGAGATTTCTTTCCTCAATAATCTATACTGTTCATCCTTATCAGTCAATTACGTTCATCGTTGCTTTTTCGCCATTCATCATATCTCAATTAGATTAATCACTATCATATGTCACATAATCGAAATGTTTTATATATTAAAGCTCGATGAAATAGTAGGTATGCATATTTACTCTAATACCTTACAATGTACCATCAAGATCATTGCATCTTATCTAGAGATTTATTTTCAAAACAATAGGTCACTAATTAATATCTTAAGTGGATGGTACCTTGATCTCAATTACTTTCATATCCAAGCATATAATACATATGTACAATGTAATATCATTTGCTAAAGCAATCACATTATTAGATGTACATTCATAATAACTGATCAACGTAATCTTGAGGACTTCTATATATATCATTATCATTTAGTTCATCTTACTTACATATGTTCTTAATCAATTAAAAAATATAAAATAAATAACCATCATGAAATTGTAATATCAAAATCAATGTTATAATCTTATACTAAATCACAAACTCTTAACATGATACCTAAACCACCATTCTAGTATCAAGCTCAACTTTTCAAGGTATTAGAAATTTTGGTCTTTGTTCAACTTTGCTTGCGCACTTTAAATCCCATCACTTTTACTTACATCTCTATCCTTTTCTCCATCAAAGCCACGAAAATATATTTACTTCGACATCAATTTAAAGTTATACAACCACAATATAATTACTAATCTCATATTCTTTAATATAACCACGAATACAAGTACACTGACTCTATATCCAACTTATCGAACCATGTAGTATCTCTTATATCAGGATATCAACAAACTTTCATTTTCTCATACTCTGACAGATCATCATTCATCTTGATTTACCCCAAAGGGTTCAAAAATAGACAAATGAGTTCGCGCAAGGTTATTACTCTCAGCAACCTCATCAATAGCCCCAAAAGATCTTTCTATACTTAAATCCAAAATCAAAATATAGGACAACCTGCATTAGGCTAAACACAACTCTTATACTCACATAAAAGCAATATTTAAGCATTGGTTAAACCAAAATCGCCTAAACCATACTCTGATACCAAAACATGTAGCATCCACATGCCCCCTAGAAGAATATATGGATGCCACACAAAACAGTACAAACAAACCAAAGCGTTCAAAATCTTCCTTAAAAACTAATTTGGGCAAACATACATTGTATTGCATTATAAGATGGATTACAAACAAAATACATTATACATATTAAACTTATCACAAAAATGTCTTAATCCATCCTGTATTATGGTTATTACAAACCTTCCAACACATTCAAACTGTTTCAAAAATCAGATATAACTCAAAAACAAACTCGAATATACATTTTGTCAAAATAAAACTTAATCTCCTTTATCCACTGCCATTGTCCTTATGCTAGTCTTTATACCTTTCTATCTGAACCTACATGGGCAAATCCACCGTGCTAAGAATATAGCTTAGTGAGGAATAACTAAATATGATCCATAATGGTAACTAATCTCTAACAGTCATATGATATTGACATATACAAATCCGATCATATATAAAATCGCAATCCAAACAATATGTATCTTAGAACAGAATTTGCCAAAATAGGATATATTGGCTTTAAAGCCATGCTTACAATTATTGGAATAGAAAATCATGATTTCGGAACAAAACTTGTCTGTGTCAAAATCGTATTTGGTTATGACAGAACAAAACTTAATTAGTGCATGTAACAGAATACAAAACAAGTTAACCTGCTAATCATTTTTACATATATGGATAACAGGACTGGAACAGAAGATACCATGTGTGGTATCTAAACCAGAAGAGACTTAAGTCTCTGAAACAGAAGATACAGAAGTGTCTCAAATCAGAAGACATCGGAGTGTCTGGCATAGAAGACACCTTAGTGTCTAGTTAGAGAAGCACCTTAGTGTCTAGTTACAGAAGCTGCTAACCCTTATAAGCATGCCTATTTACCCACGACTAGGACTTAGTAGTTTTAAAACAAACCATTTTTAGATTTTAGAATTTTATGCAATTATAAACACAAACAAGTGAAATTATGTATCAATATAAATGTCGAGTCATCAATCATGATGTATATGCACACAATTAGCAAGCACTTCCAATAAAATCCTAACTATAAAACTTCTCGAACAACTGATGGTCTAGTATTGTCAAAATAATATTGCAGAAATTCCCAATGGACAAAATTCATATCCAAATCATAACACATAAGCCTTAGGAGCTCATTCATTCTTGATCACACCAATGCAATTCAACAATATACTCATCGTTTTTAAACTATATATCCTTTATAAAAACATCTCCATTTATAAACCATAACTCAATTACCAAAATATTCCATTAATCTAGCATCACCTAGGTTCATTTTAAATCTCAATTATGTCTAATTAAACCATTATATATCAATAATTACACGACTAGGTTTAGTTCAGGTTTCTTAAGATAGGTTTTAGGTCAGATTTGTATAGCCAGTTTGATATATAAAAAGAGGCTTCTGGGCAATATGTTCTTCTAACCAAAAGTTCCTCTACATCTTAAGTTTCTAATGACATCAAAATCATGCATTTTGGTTCAGTATTCTGCAGTTTATATCCAAAATACTTTAGACTATTCTTAAAAAATGACAGAATCCTAAATTCAACTTTAGGCCAAATTTCATCATCCATTGGAACAGAACTAAATTTCCATTCCTTCATAAAAATTGTAGGAATATGTGTGTAGTTTAATCCAAAATGAAAATAACTCCATTTGGATATCTACAGGTCAAGTTATAGCCTAAATACCGATGGCTGTTTAGTGAAATCTGTTCAGTGAAACTAGTACAATTCATTCACCTTTTACATCTTCAACACCCTTACTCTAACATTCATCCTTTTTACCACAATTCCACCTTAGTCATGCCTCAAATACACATCAATTTCATGTCCAGACCTTAACTCATTAACAAATCTATACATATTCTATCCAATCAAGCATCAAAATAATTCACATGATAACATGCAATCAAGATTGGTATTGCCATACCTTTTTTAACACAATTTCCTATTTCAATGAGCAAGCCATTCTAGCCTTTCAAGAAAATATCACAACCATGATTAAGATAACCAAGAGGATAGTAACATAGAAAGTGGCAGGATCTGGCTTCCTTATTGAAGTAGCATGAAAATACGTCAAGTGAAGATGATGATCTAAAAAGCATGTAAAAATTCCAGGAGGTGTGAGTGAGAAAGAGAGTTTCGGTGGTGAGAGAACAAAAATGGTGAGGAATAAGCCAAACTAGAAACTCCAGTAGAAAACTCATCTCCTCCAAAGCTAGGTGTCAACAAATTTTAACATGTGTCTTCTTGCATGTTCTACACTTGTCCCATTTAGGAGCTGTCACATATCCACTCAACATGTTTCCATTTGTCACCAAGTAATTAATCCATGTATAAACCATCAATAAATTATATTGAGTTAGGCCGAATTTGACAAAGTTGTCTTCATAAAAGTTGTAGCTTATCCGTAGCTTTCTAACGGTATAAAGTTTGTAATTTTTAGACATCAGAATCAAAATATATGGCACTTACAAGATTGAGTGTCATATTAGAAGTCACACTGGATATCACCCTCATGCTTGTGCACGAGGGTGATAAACTTGTCACCCTTTAGATGTCACCCCCGTTCGTGTGCATGAGGGTGACATACTGGTATTGCAAAAATCACTTCAACCTTGAGTTTTAAGTACTTTCAAGCCTTCTTTTCACTAAATCTTCACCCAAACCTTATGTAAAGTATCAATGACATATTTTCCTAAACCTCGAGCTCAACATTAATACCTTAAGTCTCTATGATGACAATTTAATTCCAATTCTCCAAGTATGATTCATTAAAACATAATTAAGTCATATGGAATTGTTAATCATATCACAATTTTATAACCTATCATTCATGTACTTATATGAACAAGTAACATTTCGTCTAGGGTACAATTTGGGGCTTTACAAGGTGACTCGGAGTGATGGCTAGGAGGTAGTTGAAGTGTTAGATGAGGCTGAAAAGATCAATACCTTAAGGTTTTATTGTTTTAAAAAATCCTAAATATTACTAATGGTTTATTTTTATTTTTATTTATTTTTTAATTCTCAATTGTTCTTTAAAACAAAATAGTCTACTAATATCTACAAGGTGTGATCTCACCTTATGCATTTTGGTAATCTAGGCTTTAAAGGACTTGACACTAAAAACTTAAATTGTATAAGCCATGATATCAATTTATTCATTTTAGAATTCTAGAATCTAAAGGATTGTTGTCCTAAAATTAAGTTACATAAGGCATAGCCTTGCTTTATAAACTTTAGCAATCTAGAAATTAAAGTCTGTTATCCTTAAAGTTGAGTTACAAAGGGGTGATCTCATATTATGAACTATAATATTCTACTCAAAAGAACTAATTTCTCCTGTAAATCAAAAAATAAATATGCAAAAGCAAGCGAATGAAAATTATAGATAGCTAACATAAAACAATAAAAGTAATCATGTTTTGGTTACCTTTTAAAGAGCATAATTTTTTAACATTGTTATGCTCGATAAAGCTTTTCCTTCTCAATCTTCTAAGTATTAAAAAGTGCCAAATCAATATCTATCAAACATGAGACCTCCATATCCTTATAATGTCATGTAGATTTAATCTTAGTTCCTTTCTTCCTAGATTCATCATCTTTTTGAAAAGTGATTTAACTTTTCTATTCAAAAATTTTTATTATATATTTATTTATGGATAATATGCATTGGCTACTTGATGATACACTCCAAATTTTTAAATAAAGTTGCCATTACCTTATTGTAAAAAAGAATACTTTAATCATTAATAATAACTCGTGGAACACTGAATGTATTGAAAATGTTAGACTTTATAAACCTATAATAGTGTAGAATCGTCAATGTTAGTGGCTTTGTTACTACCCCTTTGAAACTTAATTAATTACAAAAAATATGTAAGAAATACCACTAAAAGAAGTAAAAGGTCCCAAAAAATAAATGTCTTTTGGCATCTATCATAAATTTTATAAAAATAAGTAAGCATCTCTAAACAAACTTCCTTTATATATAACACTATCCAAAACCTTTTTAGTAGTACATTTAAGAGAAAATTGTCCTCTACATGCATAACTGTGACAAAAAGTTAAGCCAGAAGGATTTTCACTCTTTGGCACACAATGCCTAATAACTTGATCAAAGTAAAACTTCCGTAAATATAGTTTATTCCAAACATAATACTTTGCCTCATTCCTTATCTTTTCCTTCGTAAACTTACTAATGTAGTTAGCTAAAGTTCTAGTAACTAAATAACTGACAAGGTCTGTATAGTAAAGAATTGTACCTTTCTTGTTCAAGAGAAGTTCTAGAAATAGTTACGATATCTACCAGCCTTCTTAGATTGTCTGTTGTTGAATTTTTTTACTACTTTTGAACTCTTATTGCTAAATTAAATTCTTAAACTAGCAAAATCCATTGTATCAACCTCGGTTTGTACTCCTTCTTTTCCAAACTTTATTCCAATGCTATATATTCATAATACACTATAATTTTAGAGCCAAGCAAATGAGATTTAAATTTACCTAAAATAAAAAAATTTCTAAAAATCCTCCTTCTCATGTGTATAAAGGTTTGACCATAATTCTTTTGAAGCTGATGAATACATGTATTCTTGTCAAAAGAATATACAGATCAATGATGATTATAGATTGTTAGGGTGCAAAAAGATACATAAATATTACATTAAAGGTAACGGTATATGGAAAATTAATATTTTAAAAGAAATAATTCAGTAACTCTAAATGAAATTCGAAAGTTGAGAGGCACAATTAGACCTCACATTAGCAAGAAAGTTGGGAATGGATAGAGGCCCTTATTCTGGCATGATAATTAGATTGCGGGAGGACCCCTAAAGAATATAGGAGAGTTACAATCCCCAAAAGATAGAATTCTTGATAATCAGAATGTTATAGATGCTCTACTTTATAAGGATGAGATTCTTATATGAATATCTGATAGAGATATGCATAATGAATTCAACAGGTTGGTGCTAAATAAGAATGTGCAAGATAGGAATTGGTGGTTCCATTATATTAATGGGATTTTCAATAATGTCTTATACATGAAGCTTTTTCAAAAGAACCTTAATTATGCTTCATGGTATAACCTTATTTGATGCAAGTTTAGTCTTCCTAAAGCTGCTATAGCTTTGTGGAGAGCCATTAGAGACAAATTAACCACCATACAAAAATTGAATAAGTTTAACTACTTGAGAAACTAGTATAGTCTCTTCAAATGCCAAATGGAAAGTACTTCACATACATTCTTTAAATGCAACTTCACTAAAGCTCAGTGAATTGATATACCAACAGGAGGCTACTTCTATTTATGGACTAATAGGAAATTGAGACATACGGAGGGAGCTACACAATAAATGAACGTTAACCGTTGAAATTGATAATCTGGATATCATCCAAGCTTGGCAGTTGAACTAAAAAAGCAACATTGCTAACAAATGCTTTTATATAGCCTTATCTTTAACAATCTTCAACAATCATAGCTACATAGGATGAGAGGAATTTCCAGAAATTTCAAGAAAAAAAAACTTATTCGGAGTTATTTTATAAACAATTGGTACAACAAATTAGGCTCTAAATCAATTTACAAAAGTAGAAATTCCAATACAAGCAATACTTACTTGTCTATTGGAATGTACAGATGCATAATTACTAACATCATACATGACTTAGAATGGCATATTCCAATTTGGACGTTGAATAATAGCCACACTTGCCAATAGTACCTTTTCTTTATCAACTTATCTGCACATATCGTAAAACGATGCCTTTAATCAACTATAAAATAATGTTTTTCATATTTCAAAAACAAATTGTTTTAATGCATCTTTTAAAAACCTTAGATAAATGATTTAAGCAATCATTAAATAAATTTCTATAAACAATGAAATCATCCATACCAATTTAGTATAATTCTTAGTATACTCAGAAAAATACTAATCATGCACCTTTAAGATGTACCTAGGGCATTATAAAGACCGAACAACATTCAACTAAAGGCATACATTCCAAAATATTTTCTTGATCTTCCTGAGCAACTGTTATATGGTAGTACCTTGAAAAACCATATAAAAACAAAAACATGATTTGCTAGTAAGTCTTTCTATCATTTGATCTATAAAGGCTAATTGGAAATGATCCTTTCTATTAGCCAAGTTTAGCTTCCTAAAATCTATGCACATTGGCCACCCATTTTGCACCTTTATTGGCACCAATTTATCATTTTGATTTCTTATCACTGTGGTTGGTTTAGTTTTTATACCAATATTAAAATTATCACAAGTGCATAGCATAGTTGTAGCTAGCATAGGCAAGTATGAGTCAGTCCCATGAAGACTATAAAAACTAATAATTACCTTTCTTCTATTATCTATCCTAAAAATTAAAATTTGGGCTTTGAATTAATAGTAAAACTACATAAATTAACTAAATTAAGATTGAACAACTATGAACTCAGGACAAGTAAAATACGAAGACAATTTAATATCAATTAGTAGTATCTAGGTGATGAATCCCCTTAAGAATCATTAAATTATCAACCTTTTGTCATGCAATTATATTATTAATTATTAGACTATGGAAATTCCTATCTTATGTTAATAATTCTTTAGAGACTATTAATAACTAATCCCCCAGTTGATTAAGAGAAATCTTTCTAGTTAAAACCTCTAGGATTGTTTTATTGATTTATGAATTTCGCTATTAGGTTTGACTTTAATCCAGAGGATTTATGTCAGCCTATCTTTACGTTTGCATGCAAATCTTTTGAATTATATTAGATCTATTCATATAAAAGGATTTCTCAATGTAAATAATATAAAATCAAATCATGCATTAACATTCTGGATATATTAAAAGAAGAGTAAAACACATAATTGAATCACAATAAATCAATCAATATAATTACTTTAAATAAAAGATTAAATCATATTATTATCCCAATCTAGGGTTCATCACACTAGATACTAAAAACATTTAGTTACTAATCATAGAAAATGAAATTGAAGATAAATATGAAGAAAACCTAAAAGAAAATAAAGGAATTATAATTCTAAATCTCCTTTTTTCTTCTATTGAGTCTTCTTGCAAGTTTAGATTTGATGTAGCTTTTTATCAGATCTCTTGATGTTAATTTTGTATTTTCCTTGTTCCTTGATCAGAATCGTCACCGCTCTTGGTGTCTTATGCCTCAAAACTACTACAAAACATAGCTCTCTTTAATTTGCCTCTGCTCATGTCCTTTTATAGTAAAATCTAAGGCTTTTAGATGGTCACTTACATAGGCGTGTGAGAGATCATGTATAACAAAGAACATCTACATTTGTGAGTTTATATGGGCAACATACACGGTCGTATATCTCAACATACATGGGCTTGTAATTCCACACAACCAGAAGTCAGTTTCTTCAATCTTTACATGTTTATAGAGAATTACATTGTGCCTATACACAAGCATCTAGATCCTTATTTGCTTCAAATCTTCGTCTTATGTCATGATTTCTTCTAAATTCTTCTCCTTTATGTCCATGATGACAATTATGACTTATAAATTCACTTAGACTGAATTTAGTACCAATTATACAACAAAACTACAAAAATCAAGCAAATTACATAAAAAATAGGTGTATAATTATAGTCAAATATGTATTTATCAAAAATTCCCACACTTAAGCTTTTGCTTATCCTTAAGCAAATCATAATTTAAATTATAAACTTTATAACATCTATTCTTTATTAATCTTAATATATTGAGTCATACTCTAAATCATCATTTTATATTAATTAAATTAACATACAACTAGAATCAAGTTATCTTAAAACTAACTTTATAAGTCAATATTAATAATAATCATGTCAATAATCATATTAAGATCAAAAGTAAGAATCTTTACACCCTCACCAAGTTTTTACTTAAGTCACTCAAGAGTTTAGGGTGAAAAACATCAAACTCTCAAATCAATTCATATTAGAACTCTTACCATAGTCTTATAATATTATCACATCTCCGCAACTTGTATGTAAATTAGAAACAAAAATCAAAACGTCTTTATAAGGTTGTAATAAGGCTTTGGTAAGGTATGATTGGGATAATATAAAGGTGATAAATTTTCAATGAAATTTACAAAGAAAAACATTACAAGAACTTATTCACAATATATTGGTCCCTTCATTATAAATTCATTCGTATTATACACATTTTTCTTCTTTTTCTATGCTCGTAAAATTTTTTAATCATATTTTTGAGCATTCATCATGTACCATAATTATAGAAATATTGGACCTTTCAAAATTTCAAATTTCAAACAATCAACTAATGTAAATAACCTTTAGGGTTCAAAATAATAAAAAACTGAAAAAAAGATAAAGGTTAATAATACGGTTATAATTAATGAAAAAAGCTCAGGCTCAACTTGGTTACTCCTAAGGGATAAATTATAGTAAGGTAACTATCAAAGAAATAGGCTTAAATAAGTGTTGAATCTAAGTGCCTTTATCTCTTTAATGCTTCTAATTTAACAAATACGATCTTAATATGAATAATAAAAGCAAGTTTCATAATTGTTCAACTATACATGCTACACACATTAATGAATAAAAGAGCTTAACACTTTTTGAAAATTGCTCAAGCTCACAAGAAATTGGTTACATGTGTTTAAACAATGTGCAATTTTAATTTGAATTGACAATTTTAATGATTACTAACAATATGACTTATAAACGAAAGTGTATTCTAGTTACATCCTTTTGCATACTAATTCAAATCAATATTAAATAATGAAATAAAGTATTTATGGACATATTTCAATTAATTCAGGATACAAGTTAATAAAATTTAATAAAAAATTATAATAAGTTTAAGAAAATCATAATCCCCTTCCACATACTTAAAATTGTACATAGTCCTCATGTACACAATATAAGAATATATTATAAGTGAGAAAGTGGAGTTCGGTACTTCCTTAAGTCATAAATTGTTCTGATTTTGATTTTCATGATTTTTGGGACTATCAATCCAATGATAAACTAACATCCTTGCAAAATATTCAAAAAAGGGATAAAACAACAAAAAACACAAATAAAGAAAAAATATAAAATAATATTAATACTAATGTTTAGACAAAAAGAGCGAACATAAGAAATACACATAAGTAAAGATAAAAATACAAAATACAAAATATAAGCATCTCCCTCAATCGTGCTACGACATAGGCTTGTTCGATGATGGAGGGTCCTTAAGTTAATGGTCCTCAGAAGGTAGAGGAGCTATTAATGGAGTACCTTTGCTAGATAATGGAGGTTTAAAATTGATGCCCTTATAACTCGCCATTAACAAGAATAGCTCTCCCATCTATCCAATAGTGATCTTGAGCTTTCCCATCTGCTCTATCAGCTTTGCCTATTATCTCTTCGATCGAGCTATCTTCAACTCATCAGGGTAAGGTGCCCACACTTTTGGTATATCCGACCTATCCTCCTCTAGTATAATCCCTTCCATCTAGAATGGTGGTGATTGTTGTTATGGTGGCTCCTCCCTAGGTCCTCCTAATGCTATTGGTTCATCGAGATACCCAATTAGGCGATAAATATCCCTTGTGGGTCCCTGTTGTCTGCTGACCATGTTCATGTGCCTCATAACTTCTAGATTAAGTGTTTCCATGGTATTAACTTGCTACATTGGGGGTAGTATATTGAAGAACCCCATCTATCATACTAGTCTCATCATATAAGGTCTAACACAAATTGTGCCAACCTTCTTTTCCTTGCTCTGATGCCTAATGAATTGGGCAAGCATATGCCCCAGGTGGATCCCTGTCTTCTCACTTATACTCTATAGATACAACACATTTAAGTTCTCAACGACTCCTCAATTGTCACCCTGAATGCTTAATGTGTGACTCAGAATACCATGAATTTATCTAAGCTTAGGATGTCGCAGTGTGGACGCCTTAGATTTGCTTGGGTCTTAGTCTTGCTCTGTGCTAATTCTACATCAAAAGTGTTAAGAAGACAATCTATATGGAAAATTTTTCCACCATAGGATGTACTCTGAAGTCCCCATGAACTCTTGGTTATAAAAGCACATCGTGATGGAAAATTTCAAATAGCTTATTTGGAACATATCCCCCATCATCTAGAGCTGGATTGTGCTAGGATGATCCTAATTATAACCACCTTTCTATATAACAAATATGGAAAGGACCTCTAATGTTAACTCCTTGTAAAGGGCTCCACAATCTCCAAAAGTTGGGACCACGCACCAACGTTAATAAGGTCCTGAACTTGTTGGGTTAACCTTAAGACTTTGGTATTGTTCCTCTTAGGCCTTGGTGTTGAATAACAACATTTCTGACTACTTTGGGGGTTGGCTGATATTTAAGGAACCTTCTCCTCATTGTCACTTCCTTGTGATATCCTTTTCTTACTGTGATCTCATCATTATGCCTAAAACTTTAAATAAGTGTGAGAAATTTTTAGATAAATTATAAGAGTACCATTTTACCCACACTTAAAATTTACTATGCTTACTAAATTTTTAAACATGAATAAGAACTAACAACAAAATTTTACACACAGAAAAGTAAAAAAAAACTTAACGTAAATAAATAAATAATAAAATATAATAAAAATAGAAAATAAACTAACAACCTAATTACTCATAAAAATTAAAATTAAAAATGTTGTAATTAACAAATTAAGCTAACCTAGTTGTTTAATTACAAATTTAACCCTACATTTGAAATTAAAAACCCTAATTTCAGAATTATGCAAAAATAACAAAATAGATACAAAAATATAGCAAAAATAAAAATTGGCATGCAATTCAACAATAAAATAACTTCAATTAACTATAAAAATGATTAATTAATCCTAATTTGATGAAAAATATCACAACTTAATAATTAGTGAGCAAAATTGCACAATTGCACGATTCAAATTAAAATGTCACCCAATTTGCATGCAGCTAATCAAATTAAACTAATAAATTAGGTAGTTATGGATCAAATTCAACTATTAAACTACAATTAATAATAAAATCACAAGAAATCTTGTAAAATCACTAAATCGTAAAATTGGCCTTTTTGATTGAAAAATCTGCAAATAATGCAAAAAACCCAATGAATTGTATATAAATACGTGAAATCAACAAGAAAACTTACTTGGATATCGCTAATTTGCAAAAAAAAAGTAAGAATTGGGATGCGAGATTGGAGAGGCAATGGCGGTGAGTGAGAGAAATGATAGAAAAGTGAAAAAAATGAAACGGTTAGGGCATTTTTGAGATGAGTTGCAGACTTAGATGGTTTGCTACACGATCGTATAGCTGACCATATAAGTCACGAAATTTCAACTTTTTGCAAACTTACACGATTAATTACAGGAGCGTGTATATAATCGTGTAAGTCTACATTAGTGCGTATAGAGAGTGTGTAACTCTCTATAAATGTGTGCAACTTAAAAATTAAAAGAAAAAACTTAAAAATTTTGCATTTTAGATTTATATACCTTTAACATGCATACCCTAACACCACAATTATGCACAATCTTTTCAAGATGCTTAATTTTCTAATCCTAAACACATCAAACTCAAATAAATACTATTCTAACATCAAATAAAAATAAAATAACATGGAATTTAAAATAACACCTAAATTAATTCACGGGATGCCTCCTATGTGACGCTTTTTTAATATCGTTAGCTCTATGTACCTTACACATTACAATTAACCAAGGTCTATAACCAGTGGCCTACTTGTACTCGCTTTTCCATATAGCAATTTTGTAGCCTTTAAGTAAGCCACATGTTGTAAGAAAAATAATAAGAGCATAATGTACAAAATTAATAAATACAATTAATTGCATTAATGCCCTTTTTAATGACAAACTGTTAATAAAATAAGGGATAACAAAACTCCCTGATGTAAGTAGTTTGTCTTTGAGGAAGTGGGAACCTTCTGTACTTAAGGTGACTACCAATGATTCATCAATGGTTTCCTCATTTGGTTCCTTTGCTAGTTCTTCCTCAACCACCTTTGTCCATTCTTCTTCTTGGAAAAAGGTTTATGGCTCATCTTCTTCTTTAATTATTTTTTGCCACTTCTTTACTTCCTCTTCTTCTTGGATAGAGGCTTCCCCCTCTTCTTCATTTAAAAGCTCGTTTCCATTTCTAAAGGTGATTACCATTCCACATTCTTTCGGATCTGTTTCAATAGTATTAGCCATACTCCTATGCAATTTGTAAGATAATATTTTTGCTAGTTAATTAACTTGATTCACCATATTATGTGTATCAGCTTCTATTCTCTGATGCCTCAGGTTTGATTGTTAAACAAATTTAGCCATTATCTCTTCTAGGGTTGGCTCCTTAACTTGTGGTGCTTGGTACTATAAATATTCAGATGGAACATAATCATTCCATTAATATGCATAAGAGTTGCTCCACTTTGAATTATAAATATTCACGTATGGTACACCTAAATGTTGGTATTGTATGCTTGATTGCTCCCATATATAGGTTGGTGCTTAAAATTCATAATTATAACTATTACTCCTACATATGTCGCAACATATCATATTTAACTGAGATTCTGAAAACATGTCACCTAACCTTTCTTTCCAATAAGGTGATGTTACTAAAGGCGATGGCTTATCATAGCTCTTATAAGAATACTGACTACTTTATCCATCCATTGTAAGTTTTGGCTATGATGTTAGATCTCAATACCTTAGCAATAAGTCAAAAACTCAAAGTCAATGTAGAAAAGTTCAAAAGATAATTAAATGATTAATCGAAAAATGAAGTAAAATAAAATAAATACAAAAACAATGGTTAGATTAATAGAATCTAGACTTTCCTAATATTACAGTTCCCATCAATGACACCGAAAACTTGGTTGGTTTATTTTGTATACCAATATTAAAATTACTGCAAGTGCATGATGTAGCTGTAGCTAGCATAAACAAGTACCAGTAGATCCCACAAAGATTATAAATACTTTTCTATTATCTAACCTAAAAATTAAATACTTTGCTCCATATGATTCTCATCAAAGCAATTAAAGTGCTCCTTATTTTCAATAAGAGACTTCATTTTTATCTAAATTCTTATTATGTTGAGTAAAAATGCTTTTGATAAAGTGAAAAAATAAATTTTTTGCTTGACTTTTCCTATTGATCCATAGTGAATATGTACCATAATATTAAGAAAACTTTTAAATCAGGAGACTATCCTCTCATCATAAAAACTAGAACATCTTAAATTTTTATTTTCTAACAAGAGGCTCTACGCTATAGTAACCCATCTTTGATTGCAGTTGAATTCCTTTTATGGTTTAATAATTATTACACAAACATTAACATGTATTTTTAAGGATAATATCAAACTATGACGAAAAAAAGGAAAATATATTAGCAATATTGAGATATATATATAATGATATGGATTTTAGCTTATTAAGGTGATGAGATTGGTTAGTACATTTTTTGGTTAATTTAGAATTTTTTAGAAAATGAATGAATAGTATTAATCAAGGAAAAACCAAAACATTATAGTATCATAATAAGAAAATATCAAAAAAGTCAAAGATCTTAGGTTTACTTAGGATATAACTTCTAAGATCAAAAGCAAAAAATAAAAAATAAAAAACTGTATAATATGGGACTAGTTAGGATTTTTATTTAGGTATAAGAAAAAGGATTAAAACAATACATGATTGATTACAACATCATTTATTAATAGTGAAGCATATATTCAACATGAGTCATGAAATAAAGAGATAACGATTAAACATTCATGATCAAAGCATCAAACCGTTAAGGATAATAAATGGTAAAAAACATATTTATAGCACCCGATCCTTAGACTAAGTACTAAGCAATAACAAAAATAAAAGTCCATATTATTCATGGATTATGGTAAGAAAATGATAAGAAAACTCAGTTGCTAATAGTATTCCCCTTAGTAATCCCCATATATGTCTACCTCAACTTTCACTATTATTGTGTACAATTATTTATTTATTTTCACTAGTCCATTATTAGGTCCATTATGGGTGATAACATTTGAATCAACTTTTATGCTTTTCACTTTTAATTCCCTCTTTAATCTATTATTCTTTGCTTTTACACTTGAGATTCTTGACCAAATCACATATAATATGGTTGCAACAACAAATTGTTGAGTTTATGGCAAGGGTTAAGGATTTAATTATTAATATTTTATGGATAATTTTGAGAACGTATTAAAAATTGAATATATTAATAAATTTTCTTAATATGATTAACTGTGGGAAATAATAAGTGTTAATTGGATTATATTTTTCATATGATCGAAGTTACTATTAGATAAGATATTTCCTTTGAATCAGAGTTAGGGAAAATTAAATTTCTCAATTTTACAATTATTTTATTTATTTTTATTACTTGTTAATTTTAGTTTATTAGTTAATTAACCATAAATCCCATAATCTCATAATCATGATCTCATTATAATTTCATCTGTAATGTATATTTATCCCATGGGCTTTATCTTATACATCTAAATATGTAAAAGATAAGCAATGCATTTTAATTATTTTATCACTAAACTACAATTAACTGATTGGTTGTAGTGTAATGCTGGACTCTTTGAGCCCTTTTTGTATTGGTCTATACATAGAGATACTATTGTATATTGACATATACATGAGTTCAAAAATGTATTTGAATCCTTTCGATATTTATGCCAGTAATATATAATGTTATATGCCCTTACATAAACTTAGAGTTCATCGGTATGCGAAATCTCGGAGATTTCTGACATATAAGCTTCTAAGTTTGTAAAATCAATTCCACTGGATGGATATGGCCATAGTGACTAAGTTAAATGTGTTCTAATGCCTTAGAGGTGATTAGACATGATTTATAGACTTATTGGACACTTAGAAAGCTTAA
>JANIIA010242702.1:0-23051 GCA_027478495.1 Erythroxylum alaternifolium | reverse complement strand
GAATATTGGAATGGAGAGATATGAGTTGTACAATTTGAAAGCATGATCATGCACTAGCTAAAAGTTCAAATGTACTTAATCTATAGTATTGTGAGCATAACTCATAGAATAATGAATTGAAATATATAATCTTGGTGTTATTAGAAACTTAAGACAATAGGGAACATTTTTTAAAAAGGATGTGTTGCCAAATTACTCCATTTACCTAGTATGAATACTCATGAAAAGTTGACCTGAAAGTTTGTTTTCTGAAAAAAAAATTGAAATGATCAATAGAGTTATGATATTATACTCCAATTGTTTAATTGAGGTGCAAACCCTAAGTACAGATTAAGTTCTGTGAGTTTTGAACTATGAATGATCATGTGCTGTGAAAGATGGAAAAATACTCCAGATTGTCATTGAACATACATTGGACATATTTTATATACATAGATGTGCATAAGTGAATACTTATACCATTGTGCAAAATTGTGATATGTATAAATGTGTTTTGCATGATATAGAGGAGCATTTAGAGCGTCATCATCTAGACATTGTCGAGACTTCAAGGCAATAGCTTTCTGGAGAGATTGGAGAGTAACCTAGATGGTCTCACCTAATATTTGTTTGCTATAGATTTTGTACTGAATGTGGAATGAACTGTTTGTACTGAATCCAGACATAAAGGTCTGAAGATTCTAATTGATGAATTTGATATTGAAGTGTTCCTTAAATGTGAATTTGCTGAAATATCTGTTATTCAACATGTTTTTTGAATGCCAGATTAAGGCCCGATGATACATGTATATAGGACTAAAAATGTGATTGAATGGGAATGAGATTGAAAATGGGAATGATTGAAAATATAAATGATTGAATATGAATGAGATGCATTTCATACATGAATGAAAGATCAGATAATGATAGTTGTGACATGAGTAACTACTGAAAATGAGCTTAAAGCTTCAAAATCTGGTATAGAGCCAAAGACTCGATGTATACAATGAGCCCTGTATCCATAATGGGGGATAGTATCAATGAGCCCGGTATTCACAATAGATAAGGGGCAGTTTAGGCACTTAGTCACAACAACATAATACTTAAAAGTGGGTCACATGAGCATTACATATACACTTATTAAGTGTAATTGGCTGATTAAATTGTAATGTGAATATGTACTTAAATGAAATTGGGATATGTGCATTATATCATATGTGCTGCAAATTGTTAAATGGAAAGTTATGAATTATGTGCTTATATAATTTGATATGTGGTATGAATTGGGTGAACCATCGAGGATGGTAACATTATTGAGTTCATAAAACTCACAAAAATTGCAACGTTGATATTTCAAGTCCAAAGGAGGACATGAGAGACAGACAAACTCCACAAGAAGATTAATTCTTATACTTTTGTCAAGAAATGGCTCAAAGGTCGGTCAACTAAGACTGAAGGATTAGTTAGTAGTTTATGTGCAATTCTTCGGTCAAGCAGTGTGTTATGTATAGGGATTTGACATTGTATATATTCAGATGGTTTTGTAAAGCTACAATGTAAGTTTGTTTTTTTTATGAAATGAAATGAGGAATGCAGTTGGTTTTAAAATTTGGTGACTTTTTTGTATAATAGTTGATGCCATGATTAATTTGGATATGAGTTTGCTTTAACATGCCATTATTATAGATTATATACTGGAATGTCCACAGGGTGCTCTGGTATGTAATTTATGGTAGTGGGGTGTTGCATTTTGGTATCAGAGCATGGTTGGCATTCATAAGGACATATCGAAATGTTAAACATGAAATATAGTAAGAAATGCGGATGATAATTAGAGTGATTGTTTATGATAGGTCATCCAACATAGGTGATCAGGAAAGACACTTAGCTGACTTAGGATCGATAAGAGCCAGTAGAGAGTCTTCTGTGCCTCGACCTGAGGGAATGCCTCCAAGAGTTCCTGAGAGAAGGGAGAGGAGGTACGATAGGCTACGAAAGCAGGGGGTTGTGGACTTCTACAAAAGTACAGACCCTACAGAGGCTAAGGGATGGTTAGAGAGGACTGTACGAGTATTTGATCAGATGGACTGTGAGGCTAATGAGAGATTTGATTATGCGGCCTCGCTACTACAAGGTCCAGCATATCAATGATAGAAAACTGTTTCAAGTAGTACCACTAGGCCTTGCAATCTGAATTGGGGAGACTTTCTAAGGGCCTTTAGGGAAAATTACATACCCAAAATCTACCTGGACAGAAAGACGAAGGAATTTATGAATCTGAAATAGGGCATAATGTCAGTAGCAGATTATGAGATCATATTTAATAAACTGATGGTTTATGCAACTGCCTTGAATCCTACTGAGGAAGACAAGTGAAGGAGATTTGAAGGTGGGTTGAACATGGAGATTCGGACAAGGCTAGCTCTTACTAACTTGAGCAGTTTCACTAAGCTTAGAGCAGCCTCGATCCGAATAGAGAAATTATTGAGAGACAATCAGTCTGAGCAGAGATCAGAGTCTAGACAGAAGAGGCCCAGTGAATTTTGGGGAGGTTTTAGTAGAAAGTTCAGTAAGCGCCAGAATAGACCATTTTGACCACTGACTGGATAAAGACAGTCGGGGTTCAGACAAAGGGGCAGTTTTGTACAGTCTGGTAGTGGCATAGGCGTAGTGTTGGGTCAGATACCCAATTGTGAACACTGTAGGAAGAAGCACAGTCGTGAGTGTTGGAGATTGTCTGGAGCTTGCCTTAGATGCGGCTCATTTGATCATCAGGTTAAGGATTGTCTTGCTATAATTAGAGCCCAGTCTGGTATGAGAGGGGGATCAGTGGGTGAGACTACTATTCAGCCAAGTCGAGCTAGTAGGGTTAGACAGAGAGGTCGAGGTAGAGGCAGAGTGAATTTTGGAAATCCTTCTGTCAGGACTGAGGTTCAGAGCAACAGACCCCAGTCTCAGGCCCGAGTATATGCTATGACCAGACAGGAGGCTCAGGACTCTAGATTTTGATGCGGGTGCATTGCTTATCTTTGATTATGAAGCATTTGCATTGCTAGATCCTGGATTTATGCATTCATTTATTGCACTACATCTGGCATGTAAGTTGCATTGTGATATAGAGCAATTGAAACATGGATTGGAGGTGAGTACACTGATACGTAGTACCAAAGTGATTAGGGAAGTCTGTAAAAAGTGTTTGGTTAAAGTTGATCAGGAAGAATTAGAAGCAAACTTGATTATATTACAGTTAAGGGAGATAGATGTCATTCTAGGCATAGATTAGCTTGTTGTTCCTAGGGCTATCATGAACGACTACACTAAAGAGATGGTATTGGAATCTTCTAATCAGCTGAGAGCAGTTTTCAAAGGTGTTAGTCAAGCAGTACCAGCCAAGCTTATCTCATTTATGAGTGCCTTAAGGTTAATGCAAGGTGGATGTGAGGCTTATCTGGCCCACATTATTGATACTAGAGCTAAGAAGATTATACAAGACATTCTTGTTGTTAGGGAATTCCTAGATGTGTTTCCCACTGAATTGTCTGGTTTACCTCCAAATCGGGAAATAGAGTTCATAATTGACTTAGTTTCGGGTGTTGCTCCTATATCCATAACTCCGTATAGGATGGCACCTATGGAACTAAAGGAGTTGAAGGCTCAACTACAGGAGTTGCTAAAAAAAGGTTTTATTAGACCCAGTGTTTCACCTTGGGGAGCTCCAGTTTTATCTTTAAAGAAGAAAGATGGAACCCTGAGACTGTGCATCGATTATAGGCAGCTGAATCGGGTCACAATAAAGAACAAGTACCCATTGCCTAGAATTGATGACTTATTTGATCAATTACAAGGAGCTCAAGTGTTTACCAAGTTAGATTTGAGATATGGGTACTATCAGTTGAAGATAGCAGAGGCTAATGTACCGAAGAGTGCATTCTGGAGTAGGTATGGGCATTTTGAGTTTTTAGTAATATCGTTCGGGTTAACTAATGCCCTAGCTGCATTTATGGCCTTAATGAATAAAGTGTTTTAGCCCTATCTAGATATATTTGTAATTGTGTTTATTGATGACATACTTGTGTATTCAAAGAGTAGAAAAGAACATGATGAGCATTTCAGAGTGATTTTATAGATTATGAGGGCGAAAAAACTGCATGTTAAATTCAGTCAGTGTGAATTCTGGCTAGATCAAGTAGTATTTCTGGGTCATATAGTATCTGGACAAGGCATACAAGTGGATCCAATGAATATAGAGGCAGTGATGAATTGGGAAGCTTCAATAAATGTATCAGAAATTTGAAGCTTCCTAAGATTAGCTGGATATTACCAAAGGTTTGTCAAGGGGTTCTTGTTGATTTCAGCCCCACTAACAAAACTTCTGAGGAAGAATGTAGCATTCGGATGGAGTGATGACTGTTAGAAGATTTTTGAGGAGTTGAAACATCAGTTGACTACTACAACGGTGTTAGCTATACCGTCGAGAACTGGTAGATATGTAGTATACAGTGATGCTTCACATCAAGGATTGGGATGTGTATTGATGCAGAATGGCAAGGTGTTAGCCTATGCATCAAGACAACTAAGGTCTCACGAGATTAACTATCCAGTACATGATTTAGAGCTAGCCACAGTTGTTTTTGTTTTAAAGATATGGAGACATTATCTATATGGAGAGACATTCTAGATATACACTAATCACAAGAGTTTGAGGTATCTGTTAGGTCAGAAAGAATTAAACATGAGACAGAGGAGATGGGTAGAGTTATCGAAAGATTATGACTACACAATTGAATATCTTTTGGGAAAAGCCAATGTGGTGGCTGATGCTTTGAACAGAAAGTCGAATATCAGTGTAGGAGACAGAGTATTTTTTAGAGTGTCGCCTTGGTGAGGAGTGTTGAGGTTTGGTAAAAAGGGCAAGTTGAGCCCTAGGTATATTGGTCCTTATGAAATCCTTAAGAGAATAGGACCTTTGGCATACAAGTTAGCTTTGCCTAACAAGATGTCTCAGTTACATAATGTATTTCATGTGAGCATGTTAAGAAGATACAAATCGGATCTAACACATGTATTACCGGCTCAAGAAATTGAAGTCACTAGTAATCTGAGTTATGTTGAAGAGCCAGTTCAGATAGTGGGATATCGGACAAAACAGTTGAGGAATCAGGAAATTCCTATGGTGAAAGTTTTATGGAGAAATCATTCGAGTGAGGAAGCAACTTGGGAAACAGAGGAGCATAAGAAAAAGCAATATCCCTACCTGTTTCATCAATTAGGTAAGAATTTCAAGGATGAAATTTCTTAAGGAGAGGAGAATGTAGTAACCTGATTTCCATATCGAGAGCTAGAGCATTAGTTGTCATTGGCATTCATGAATTCACATTTCATTCACACGCACATCATTAGCATATATACGCATGAAATATGAACTAGAATACATTACAAAGATAGCATATGCACTTAATTGATTTATTCCGGGTTATGAAAAGTTTAAAATGTTCATTATGTAAATTGTAACATGTTTATGCCTTGAATTTTAGTAAGATTGAGTACAAGTAGTAAACTTGGAATTAATTGATAAAATAGAAATTTTGAGGGATTATAATGTATACGTGGTCTAGGAAAAATGCCAAGTAATAGGATAAATTGATATATGAAAATTTGGATGATTTAGCCTATAATTAAGTGACATTTGGCATTGATCATTGTGGGACAAATGGACTAGTAAATTGATGACAAATGGCATTGTTTAATAGAAAAATGGCTGTTGTACTTAAATGACATGTGACCTAGCTTTAATGATAACATATGGAAACACCTATGCTTGATAAGAGTTGAACATGCCATAAGACACATGGCTATTCAATTACCTGACACCTAACATCTTAGTTGGTGAGTTTCTACAGGAGTATGCTTAGTTCAGCTCACTTTCTCTTCTTATTTCTTCACACACACCACCGAAATCCTCACTTCTTTCATCTCCCTATGTACATTTATTCTTATGTCCAATTTATATTCAAAAATCCATGTTTTATCCTTACAAAGTTAAGTAAAAGATCAGCTTGAAATTGCCCACATGTTCTAGCCAAAATCCAACCAAGTTCTACCTTCAATGTGTGATCTTTCTGCTTTCTTGGAGTACTGTATTGGCTCGATCTTTTGAGTTGGAATTGGAGTTAAACATGTAAGTAAATGATTAGTGTCTATAGCATATTATGATAGAGAATTGATGATGATGAATTAGGATGAATTACATATGATGTTAATGATTAAAGTGTGCTGGAATATTTTATATGGAGTGTTTTACTAAACATACATCTGTATTTTGGCTATAACTAGATCTGTGAATATCCAAATTGGATGAAGTTTAATTTAGAGTACACTAGAGAATTAAGGCTACATTTTTCATAGGGAATCGAATTTGGAATCTATCCTTAAGAGTCTTGAAATTTGGCTTGAAGTTGAGAATTGTGTTTTGTTGAGGTATGAAAATAGGCTGTAGATTTTTGTTTATAACTTGCATGATACTAAACCAAAATGCATGAAATTGATGACAATAGACACTTAAGACATTGTGGAACATTTTATTAAGAGAAGGTGTTGTCTAAATACCTCATTGTCTAGGTCATAATGGTCATACAAATCTGGCCCGAAATCTGCTTAAGAAAATATGAAAAAAATATAGAACATGTGATATGGAAAAATATGGAATAGGTACTGTTTTGGAGTTTATGAACAATCATGAATTGTTGAACTATGTATTGATGTTACTGAATTGAAACTAAAGTAAAAATGAAGGGGCATGTACATGATAGAATTTTGATAAAGACATGTTTGATTAATGGATTTAGGATGAAAAAGAGGCAATGTGCTGGAATAATATGAACTGGAGAATTTTCATTGAACATGCTTTGGTATTTTGATTATATCTTGATCTATAGATTTCCAAATGAGTTGATTCTTAATTCAAATTAAAGTAGATACATATTGATACAATTTTCTTGAAGAAGTTGAATTTTAATTCTGTCTCTAAGAATTTCAAAATTTAGCATGAAAATGAGTCTTGGCTTAGGTTGTATCACTCTCAGGGAAAGAAATCATGTCCTATTGTTATCGAATAAACTGTATTGATATAGGCTAAACCAGACAAAGGTGTCTTCACAAACATTGTATCTTATTCTCTTATATTTCAATTGGTATAAAGTTTGTAATTTTTGGATGTTGGAACTGAGAGATATGAGTTGTACAACTGAGCAGCATGATCATGCACTAGCTAATTTCAAATGTACTTAATCTATAGTATTTTGAGCACAAATCATACAATAATGAACCAAATTGAATGATCTTGGAGTCATTAGAAACTTAAGACAATGAGGAACATTTTTCTAGAAAGAAGTGTGGCTAAATTACTCCATTTATTAGGTCTGAATACTCATGAAAGGTTGACCCAAAAGATTATTTTCAGAAAAAAAATATGAAATGATCAATAGGGTTATGATATTATACTCCAATTGTCTTATTAAGGTGCAAAGCTTAAGTACAGATTAAGTTATGTGAGTTTTGAATTATGAATGATGATGTGTTGTGAAAGATGGAAAATACCCCAGATTGTCATTGAACATGCATTGGACAGATTTTATATACATAGATGTGCATAAACGAATACTTATACCATTGTGCAAAATTGTGATATGTGTAAATGTGTTAATGTGTTAATGTGTTTTGCATGATATAGAGGAGCATTTAGAGCGCCATCATCCAGACATTGCCGAGAATTCAAGGAAATAGCTTTCTGGAGCGATTGGTTAGTAACCTAGATGGTCTCACTTAATGTTTGTTTGCTATAGATTCTGGACTGAATGTGAAATGAACTGTTTGTACTAATTCCGGGCATGAAGGTCCGAAGATTCTGATTGATGAATGTGATATTGAAGTATTCCTTGAATATGAATTTGGTGAAATATGTGTTACTCAACATGTTTTTTTGAATGCCGGACTAAAGCCCGATGATATATGTATATGGGACTAAAAATGTGATTGAATGAGAATGAGGTTGAAAATAAGAATGATTGAAAATATAATTGATTGAATATGAATGAGATGCATTTCATACAAGAATGCATGATCAGATAATGATGGTTGTGACATAAGTAGCCACCGAAAATGAGCTTAAAGCTCCGAAATATGGTATAGAGCCAAAGGCTCGATATATACAATGAGCCCTGTATCTACAACGGATAAGGAACAGTATCAATGAGCCCGATATCCATAATATATACGAGACAGTTTAGGCACTCAGTCACAATAATGTAATAATTGAAAATGGGTCACATGAACATTGCATATACATTTATTAAGTGTAATTGATTGATTGAATTGTAATGTGAATATGTACTTAAATGAGATTTGGATATGTGCATTATATCACATTATATGTGGTGCAAATTGTTAAATGGAAAGTTGTGAATTAAGTGCTTATATGATTTGATATGTGGTATGAATCAGGTGAACCAATGAGGATAGTGACATCATTGAGTTTGCAAAACTCACCAAAATTGCAAGGTTGATATTTCAGGTCCGAGAGAGGACATTAAGGACAGACTCCACGAGAAGACTAATTATTGTACTTTTGTCAAGAACTGGCTCAAAGGTCAGTCAGCTGAGACTGAAAGATTAGTTAGTAGTTTATATGCAAATCCTCTTTCAAGTAGTGTGTTATATATAGGGATTTGACATTGTATATATCCGGATGGTTTTGTAAAGATACAATATAAGTTTGGTTTTTATGAAATGAAATGAGGAATGCAGTTGGTTTTAAAATTTGGTGACTTTTCTGTATAATAGTTGATGCCATAATTAATTTGCATATATGTTTTCTCTAATATGCCATTATAGAATATATATTGGAATGTCCACAGGGTATTCTGGTATATAATTTATAGTAGTGGGGTGTTACATTCTGGAGCTATCACAATTTGGTTATAACCTGAAAATCCATCAAAGTAGGATCGTCTTGTAAGTCATTTAATCATTTGATCGATGAATGGGAGTGGAAAGTGATCCTTGTATCTGGCAACATTTAACATTCTATAATCAATGCATACTCGCCATCCATTTTGAATTCTTATAGGGATAAACTTGTTATTCTCATTTTTTACCACTATACTCCCAGTCTTCTTCGGTACCACTTGGACTAGACTTACTCATTTACTACTTGAAATTAGATAGATTATACCAACATCAAGCAACTCCAAAATCTCCTTGTTCACCACTTCCATCATTGGAGGTCAATATCCTTTGTGACTCTATTGATGGTTTGGATCCTTCTCCTAAAAGAATTTGGTGCATGCATATCGAAGGGCTAATAGCCTTAATGTCGACTATGGTCCACTAGACATGGCAATAATGGCCCAGCCCGGCCTGTTCGTGGCCAAACGGACCTAGCTTGGCCACGAGCCAACCATGGGTCATCGTGGCCCTTGACCCAGTCCGACCCAGCCCATTGACATGCCTATGATCTACCTTATAGTTGTGATGTGGACCTTAAGCACTTTAATGAGCTTTTCCTCTTGAAGCTTGATTTGATTCTTTACTATGATTACTAAAAGTATTTCTCCTTCTCCAAAAAACGAACTTCAAGTGCAACGATAATTGCTTCAGTTCAATAGTTCATGCCTACACAACCGAGGGTAGATATTTCGTATGAGATGTTGGCAATTCAATATTTGAAAGTACAAACCTTTTTAGCATTAGTTCCATTGATTGCAACGTAAGCACGATTTCTTCTATCTCATTTGTAATAAACAAGTTAGAATTTTGCAAAGTGTTTTCCTTTAAACTCATGCAAAGAATGACTTCTAACTCATCTTTACCTTCCATGGTAGAAACTTCTTAAGACAAGAAATCAATGACATCAATAGATAAAATAGAATGAACATTGCTAGGGTATTGCATTGCTTTAAAAATATTAAAGCGAACTTTTTCACCATCAAACTCCATATTCAACGTCCCTGCATCCACGTCGATCTTTGTTTTTGATGTTTTTAAAAATGGTCAACCCAAAAGGATTGGTACTGAATTAAATGAAGGTTCTCCCTCCATATTCAATACATAAAAATCAACTAGCAAAATTAATTCATTAACATGCACCAAGACATCCTTTACAACTCCTTCAGGATAAGTGTTAGATTTAGCTGCCGGTTGAATTATGAAAAATGTTTCTTTCAAAGACCCCAAATTTAATGAAGTGTAATAGAATATGGTGTGTAATTAATTGAAGCTCCTAAATCTAACATTGCTTTTTCAAATCTAGTGCCACCTATTTTGTAGGGAATTGTAAATGTACTTAGATCCTTACACTTTGGTGGAAGTTTCCTTTGAATGACTACAGACACATTCTCCCTCACACTCACTTTCTTGTCTCCTCTTAATTTCCTTTTGGAATTGTATAATTCCTTGAGACTTTGGCATAACTTGGAACTTGTTTTATGGCATCAATTAGAGGTATGTTCACATCTACCTTTTTGAACATTTCCAAAATCTCCTTATCTCGCTCCTCTTTCTTTAATTTAGCAAGCCTGCTAAGAAAAGGGGGCAAAGTATTAGTACAATTTTTAATCACAAGAGATCAATAGTTTACCTTAGTTTCCATTTCAGCTTCTTTTGGAGACACTTCAAGCTCCTTTTCAGTTTCTTTATCATTGCTAATAAAAGGAGTCTTATGTGGTGCCTTTATTCCTTTACTACTTCTCAAAGTGATAGCACTTGCATTCTGTTATGGGTTCACAATTGTTTAAGAAGGAAGTTTACATGAACTCTGATTTTCCAATTGACTAATAGCAATAGCTATGTGACTTATTTGATTTTCCAAATTTTGAATACTAGCTTTTGTTTGTTGTTGAAATTGTATGGTGCTCTTTTGAAACCGAGCTGTATTTTGAGCTAGTGTTTTCATCATGTCTTCCCATAAAGGTCCAGAGCTTGATGGTTGAGCTTGCCTTTAAAATGGTCATTAGTAAGAGCTTTGTTGTTGCTATCTTTGCTATCCATAACTGTTAAATGGAGAATTCTTTCATCCCGAATTGTGTGCATGGGAGTAGTTAGGATCATACTTCCTTTGTGGTTGACCTAGAAAACTTTCAAAAGCATTTGTTTGTTTCGTGGGTGTTTCTTTTAAAGTTGGACATAAGTCAGCTAGATGTCTTAACATTGTGCAAATATTGCAGACTTTTATTTGCAGTCATTTATCTTACTAAACATGTCAACCTAACTATCTGTTGCTCCAGTGTGGCAGTACTAACTTCATTGACTTTTAATGGTCTAGGATCCTCTCGAATCTTGAGCTGTTGAGAGTTAGCAGCCATGTTTGAAATTAAATTTTTGGCTTCAATAGGTATCTTATCTACCAATGCACCTTTGCTTACTGCATCTATCATATTTCTTTCTTGTGGCAGAATTCCCTTATAAAAATGTTAGAACAAGAGTTGTTCACTGCTTTGATGGTGAGGGAAACTAGCATATAGCCTCTTGAAATGCTCCCAAAACATATATAATGTCTCCCCATTGTGATGTCTAATTACACATATTTCCTTCCAAATATTTGTAGCTTAAGAGGCAGGGAAGTACTTCTCCAAAAAAAGTCCTTTCATCTCATTCCAAGTAGATATTGATCAAGAGGGTAAGTAGTTGAGCTAATCCTTGGTGATGTCCCCCCATGAGAAAGGAATGCCCTCAGCTTAATTTGTTCTTATACTCCGACTGGCTTCATGCTAGAACAGACCTCGTGAAATGTAGCACCCACTTTTACGGAGAATCTGCTCGACGTCCTGAGGACATTAGTGCACACACTCCATGCAAGCGACGTGCTAAAATAGTCACATTCACTTATATAGCATCATAATATAAAACACGAATAACACAATATCTAAAACTCAATTCCTCATTGCATTAATAAAAACATAGTTTAAAATGTAGCTTTTCACCACATGATCCATACATATATACAATATCTAAAAAAAGTTGAGTGTTTACTACACTTTACAACATGTTTTACATAACATGAGACCTATACAAAAACATTTAATCTAAACTCCACAATCTCAGTTGATCGAACTTTGAACCATTTCTTGATTTTCAAAAATGCAGTACCAGGTTTCTTATAAGTTGTTTTAGAAGTTAAGTCTCCTCTCTCATACCTGAAAAGCCAAGTTACAATTTTGATGAGTTTTGCAAACTCAATGAGTAAGCCATCATCGATGTGCTCACCATATCATACACATAAACAATTCACATTTTATATTCCAGAGATAGTTCACATAATCACATATTGCATATTATTTCACAATTTCAGTTCAGAACAGTTCAGATAAACCATTTCAATCATTCAAAACATACGTATCAAAATGTATATGCAATGCACACGTGACTCACTTTCAATTATTACATTGTTGTGACCGAGTGCCTTTTTAATTGTCCCATATCTATTGTGGATATTGGGCTCATTGATAATTGTCCTATATTCATTGGAGATATCGGGCTCATTTTACATATTAAGCCTGTGGCTCTTACACACATTTTGAGCTTTAAGCTCTTTTTCACTAGCTACTTCGGTCACAACTGTCTTTATCTAATCTTGCATATCACGTAATGAAATGCATCAAAATCACACATATATAATCATTCACTTTCATTTATAATGTACAATCACTTTCACATTTTCATCGGACCTAAGTCCGACGTTCAACAATCATGTTGAGTACACTTATTTCTTTCTCATTCACATTCAATAAAACACTTCCAATACATGCCCATTATCAAACCCCTAGGGCCATCAATGTCTGGAATTATCACATACATATGGTTATCAGTTCAATAACTGGAATTTAAGCAATTACAATCAAATCTAATGAGAATATTTAGGTTACTCACAGTACGCTCCAAATAGCTATTTGCCTTGACGCCCAGTAATGTCTGGATGTGATCATTCTATTTGTGCTTCTATATCATGCAATACACATTTACACATATTACTAATTTGCATAATCACATAAACATTCATTCATACACATATGTATATGTGTCATGTATAATGCATGCTCAATTTGACTATTCCGAGTATATTTGCTTAATTCACATCTCATAATCATTTAACATCATCATTTAATCATTCATTTATACCTAATACACCTTACTCACTTTAATCACCTAATCTATCATCAAACTAGGTTCATTCAAGGCCTCATTCAAGTCTAAATACATCATAAGAAAGTACCTTATCATTAATTATTTCAAACATCACTTAAAAGACAACATTTCACTCCATATGTTAGCCACAATCGTGGGGTGGTATTGTGGGGTACCTTCCCATGTTGTGATAGAAGCTAGTGCAACTGGCCACGGTCATGGAGGGCCATGATTTTGAAAAAACCTCAAATATCTAGGCCACAATTGTGGGGATTATGCCACGATCATACCTGTCCCTCTTTCTCTAATTCTCTACGAAATTCACCTACTTAAAAACATTATTTACCCTTCAAGTTTTCCAGAATTTATACTCATTAATACAACTTCACTTCATGCTAATCTAACTACCATATTGGTGACATTAAATCTTACAAAACTACTCAATTGATCCATTAACCTCTTACCTAATTCTATCATTTATGCATTCGTAACTCTTTCCATATTTTATCTCTTTCATAATACATAAAAACAAATCATCTCTATATTTCATCATTTAGGCTTCATAACCTCATCATTTTTACTTTAATTTCATCTCAATACCATTCATAAGACAACTCATAGCTTAAGGTTCGTCAATCATACAAAAATAGAACATGATTTCTATCATTCACTATCACCTTAGTTCTTCTCATTTCAAGAACATTTTACTAGTCTTTTCTTTCACCTTTATTAAACCTTAACTCCCACTCTATTTTATCCATATAACAACTTAAAATCACATTTCTCATATACCCAAAACAGAACATATTTATATCATTCCTTCATCAAAATTTTTGCAATCATCCTATACATAAAAATTAGTTCATAAACACCTTTATTCATTTATCAACTTTCAACACTATATAATGATCATTCTACCTCTAAAAAATCTCTATAACAATTTATGAATTATTACTCATCATAACATAAAACAAGACAAAAATATGTCCATTTATTCATCCACGATTTAGCATAAAATCAACTCCATGTACACCTTTAAACTATCATCATATATGTTCATATTTAAACAACCCGTCAAGTTTACTATGTTACTTACTTGATTAAACTGCAATCTTCTCCTTTAATAACGTAAACCCTAGCTATAAAACATCACACGATTATCACCTTTCATGAAGGAATGGGTCGGGTCTTTTAGTAACAAGAAGAGATAGCAAGGATCTTGAAGTAGCTAGTGATGAAAGATGATAGCAAGGATCAATGTGGAGTGTGAGAAGAGAGTGTCGTATATGAGAGAACAAAGAAGAACAAAAAATGGAGAAAAGAGTGTTTAGCAAAATGAAAGACAAAAATAAAGATGGGCTTGCAAGATGTGAGAATCGTGGGTGAGTGTGGTGAGTGGTAGTGACATTTGTCACTTACCACTTGTCACCTCCCCATAGTTCCACTTGGTCCTTTTTATAACTAGTCCAATTGTCACCCAATTTTCTTTGACACTTGTTAAATAATCCTAGTGTCACTTATCAATAAGTTCTACTACCATGAGTCATTTATTTTTGCTGCCATTTATCAATTTGTCCTACCATTTGACATTTTTCTTAGTCCAAAAATACCCACAATTTTAGAAATCTCCAAAATTTCACCAAAAATTTTAAATCAATAATATAATTCACTAAATCAAAATTCAAGACATAATATCCAAAATTCACATTATAATCATTTAAAAACCATTTATACCAGAAAATGTCAATTAGTGCATGTACAGTCATTGTAATGTGTACAAAAAATCAAATTTATGTCTTTGTATGCTAATGTTATGCATGAGCATGAAATGCATTTCTTAACTTCTCAGTGTTATTTCTCATTTACAGAATTCTAGGGTTCTAACCCTTAGTATAGGAAAATAGGATATTACATGAAATTGCTTGAGATACTTATGAGGATCTTCACCTGGCATACCACAAAAATTAGGCAAAAGATTAATTAAACCAAATTTAAGTTCAAAAGCAACATCAATAGTAGAAAAATCAATGCATAAAGGTTGATGGTTGAGATCAGGAGCAGCCAACTGCTTAAGAGTGCAATAATTATTTTGCTCTTCCATATTAGAATAAGTTTTAGAAATAGAATAACTAGATGAATCAAAAAGTAAATCTAAGGCTATTTGGATTCCTGGTGAAGAAACATTTTTTCTGTCAGATGGTGACAGATCCTTTGAACTTTGTGCATCTTTTCTTTTCAATTTATGAAAAGTTCTTTCAATTTCTATATCAAATTTCAATTCGCCAGAGTGAGAAGATTGTGACATGAACAATAACTAAACAAAATAAGAAAAAATTAATCAAAAATAAAAATAAATATAAAAATATTCAAAAAAGTAATGGATATTAATACTCGACAACGACATCAAAATTAACAGTGTGATATAACATTAAAACAAAAATAACTAAACATGAAACTATAACTAGTGATAAGTCTAGGTCAATTCTACAAAGATTAAATTGAATCACCTTTCTAAATTATGTTTACATGTAAACAATAAATTGAATTGGAGGCGGGTTTGGTTGGTTTCGAATAACAAAACAAAGTAAAGTTGAACTAATAAAAATATATCAAATTAAGCAGTATAAAAGTGAGAAAACTAATGAATGATTTTAGAATAAGGTTCTTAGTTCAATCTCAACCCACACAAAAATAAACATGCTTCATTGGATTATTGTTCTCATACCTCTCTTAGGAACTATTGATCGTAGATTAACAATAAGCTCTATTAACCCTATTTTTTCTTTAGAGAGTGTTTAATCAAAATAAGCTATTTAACTAATCCCAGTTATCGAACAACTTAGAACAAGTTTTCTATATTTAGTCGGACAACTACTTTATGAACAAGGAAAACAGATCAATATAGGCAATAACCACACAATTTAGGATCATTTAACCCACATTATGTTATCCCTAATGATTCAACATCATTAGTTTCCATAAATGAATCCAAAACATAACTATTATGTATCGTATTTGATATTTTAGCAATTGGTATATATAAAAATAATCTAATATAAGCATTCAGATCATCCTTACACAAATAACTAAATTAATAAGCAAAGAATAACACAAATAATCCGTAAAGAGAGAAAGATTCAACAATACACAATAATAATATGCTCAAATTTGATCCTCGACGTTGATTTCACCTTAAAACTAGAAGAAGAAAGCTTAGCCCTCTATAGATTCCAAAAAGGTAAAGTTTTTGCCCTTTCTCGTGCCTCCAAAATGATTCCCCCTCTTTGGCTGCTCAAAATGTCTATTTATAGCAACTAAGTTTCTAGGTATATACATAATTAGGTGCATAGCTGTGCATCCAACCGTGCATCATTAATAAAATGTTTCTTTTATATACATGGCTGTATATCTTCCATTGTATGGTGAATTCCTCATTTCTTACATTTTCTTTCCTCATCTTCACTCTAATACATTTCCTTCTTGTTCTGTAATGAAAAATGAGTTTCAAATCAAGAGAATGGCTCACAGAATGTACTTTTAACTCATTTAGCTCTTGAACTTCCAAATTATACCTAATACCAAATATGAACTAAAATAAGTATCTTAAGCATTTCACAACAATAATCATTAAGTGTTAAGGAGTGAATGTATTAAAGATTAAGCACACATTAGTCAACGAATAAGAAAGCTATAAGAAATGCAACTAAGAATCTCATAGAGAGTTCGATCTTAGCTTAGGACGAATGATGACGACATGCTTAACACATGCAATTCAGATGAAAAGTGGTGTTTTCAGTGGCCTATAGTAAAGAAACGCGTAAGAACCTACCCTTAGGAAGGGAACAACAGTTGGAAATGACTACTAATACCCCGTAAGCTGAGGATCAAAAAGTGGAATCCACCCAAAGAGGGGCTTACGTCTGATTAGCTAGTTGGTGCGGCAATAGCTAAATAAGAAGATGATCAATAACTGATCGGAGAGTATGATCAACTATACTGGGATTGAGATATAACCCAAAATATTAGGGATTTTTCCACATTAGGAAAAAGCCTAATGGAACAATGTGACATGGAGTTAGAAGAACTACAATTTGTGAACTTCTTTTCCTGAAGAAGAAGCAATAATGATATTTGGGGAAAAAACATCAGGTAACTCTATGCCAATAGTTGTAATAATACAGAGGATGTAAGTGTTATCCAGAATGATTGGGTGTAAAGCATCTGTAGGTGGCTTTTTATGTTTACTGTCAAATTCCCGGGCTAAACCTTGTATATCGGTGGAAATTGCCAAGTTGGAGTATAATAGTGATAAAGGGAATTTTTGGTAGAGCAGTGACATGCGTAGAGATCGAAAAGAACAACAACAGTGAAAGCATCTAATGGGCCAAAACTAACATTAAGAGATGAAAGCTAGGAAGCAAATGTGATTAGATACCCCAATAGTCCTAGTTGTAAACAATTGATATTGGGCACTGTGCATATCGACCTATGCAGTGATGTAGCTAAGCATTAAATATCTAACTTGGGGAGCATGTTTGCAAGAATGGAACTCAAGGGAATTAATGGGATCCTACATAAGAGGTGAAGCGTGTGGTTTAATACGATGCAAAGCGAAGAACCTTACCAAGGGATGACATGTCATGAATGCTCTTGAAAGAAAGGGATGCCATCAGAAATATAGACATAGGTGGTGTATAACTATTGTCAGCTCATGTCGTAAGGTGTTGGGTAAAGTCTCGTAAGTGTTTAGTTGTCATTGTTGAGTTTAGAATCTTGAGTAAACTACCGGTGATAAGCTAGAGGAAGGTGAGAATGACGTCAAATCATCATTCTCCTTATGCCTTGGGCAACACACATGCTACAATGGTTGGGACAAAAGGTCTTGATCTCACGAGGGTGAGCTAACCTTAAAAGCTCATCCTCTTTTGTGTTTATTCTCCTTACAGAAGTAAATATGAAACTTCCTATCCCTTACAGTTCATATAACTCCTCTAATTCTATAAATTTTTTGACAATACTCTTTTCTTAAATATCATTTAAAAGAGTTTCGAATGTACTATTATTCAATTAATAAATAACTCAAGATTATAGAACTTTATTAAATGAAAAAGAAATCCACGAGGGCACAAATTCTATAGATGTAAAATAGTTTTATTAAGATTTATTATATGTAATTAGAAATTAGGAAAATTTTGATTAACATTAATTTATGCTTAAATAAAATAAATGGGCCTTAGTGAGATCCACATAACTAATAAAAAAAATATAAATTTTGTATAAATGTTATCTTGATAAATAACGAACAGATATATAATCTTGTCACGATTTTCATTCATTTAAAGTTCAAATTGAATGATTAAAAAATATTAAAATTTTATTTTAAATACTTTAAAATATTAGCACAATTTTACTTTCTTTACTAAGCTTGCAAAGGATAAAAATCAAAGTTAATCGAGAAAGTAAGTCAAAATTGTGTATTCTATCTCAAATCCTAATTTCGATTTATCACCATATAATAGTATAACTCAAATATGTTTGACGGACGAATTCCATCTTACCCTAATTACTCGATGGATATTTATCTCTCTATAGAAAAATAGATTGATACTATTATAAAGTCAAAGAGAAGAGAGTAGGACTGCCACGTAGGCCCATATCATATGCTTCTCGTTTTCAATTTAAAGTTCTCTCTCTTCTGTATTCTTCATTGCACCGTCATAGGTACCTTATCATACCAGCCGTTCTCTGCCTCACTCTCTTCTCTCATACGTTATCTTCTTATCTTCTTCTATACATCACAATTTGGTCCTCTTTGACTCAAACGTCTGTTCTCTTCCTTCCAATAAAGGTTAGTACTCTCTACATTTTTGTTTTCTAATCATCTCTCGTTTACTATTTTTTATTTTATATGATTTTATTCTTAGAACTAATTTCGAAAATATTTCATCACAAACCGATCAAAAATATAGATAACTAGAGCAAAATAATAGCTCCAAACCAAATAAGAAGTTGACAAATATATACCTGTTTTTTTTCATCGAAATTGGAATTAATAAGAAATACCCTTCATCTCTTACACCTACGAAGATCCAAACTCCGTTTAATCGAAAGCTGCTCTTACTTCCCACTTCTTATGATTTTATGTACTGAATGACGTCGTTTTCGTTTAAGCTTGAACCTACCCGAAGGCCCCCACCCCTCTTCCATCGTCTTCTTTTTTCTTTCTTCTTCGTTTTCTACTATATCGCTGTCGGTCTTCGTCCGTCCTTCGCTCTCGTTCATCTTTTGTCGTCCATCGTCCATGCTTCGCTCTCATCCATCTTCCATCGTCTTCAGTTAAGTGGAGTGTTAGTTGTTGTTAAATGCTTTTATATTTGGGTATTGTATGTTATTCGAACTGTGGTTAGTGAATAATGTGTTTGAACGAGTTTGTGTTGGTGAATAATGGAAAAATACAATTGTTTTTTGTTATTTAGAGATGAATCCGATTGCCTACGAAATGTTTGATGAAATGTCTAAATCTATGTCATACAATGTGTCCCTCAGTTATGATGAATTTATGCTATGTTTTAGTTGTCTACATTTCATATGAGAGATACGTTAAGACAGTTGAAGTGTCAAAAAAAAATAAAGAAAAAATGAACTGAAGAAAATAAAAGTTAACCAATTAACTTTTAGGCTTCCTTCCATTTATCTTCTCAAACAAGGGGTCATTAGACTTCAAATATGATTATATTTCATATGTTATGACTACTTTTATTTTTCCACAACATATTGAAAATATGTTTGTCCACATGCTTTCTAATCTTAAGGTTTAAGAAACTCATGCGACAATGCAACTGTCACCCATATTTATTCTAACATGAGTTCTATTATTACCATCTTTTTCTTTAAATTTGTTATCTGTTAGCAAATTGATAAGAGGATCTCATTATTTTTTCTGATTATAATCAAAATTTTGCTAGATATAGAACCTAAAAACTTGGAATATGATTGGTTTGGATAGAACAATGTAAGGCTTATATCACTTGAATACACGTCCTACCAATCTAACTTCATCATCAACCCCCACTCAGTCATCAAAACTGAATCTAAAACATCTCTTGCTTTCTTTGATTTAATGAAATAATATTATTAAGTCCAGTTTATGATATTATAGAATGGAGTTGCCTTAATTCCTAGATTGAAAATAATTCAATTTGTTGATGTTTTTGTTGTTTTTAATCCCAACTTTGTCCTTGATGTTTTTTATATGGCTAAGAAACGAGTATTGCATTTCTCTTCTAGTATAATTGCTAGTTCTTATTGTTTTGAATTAGTTCAAATGGACACTTAAGGGCTTATGTCAACACCAACTTTTTCTGGTCACCAATTACTTTCTTATAATGGTAGATGAATTTAATAGAATTATTTAGGGTACATTTGATTAAAAAAAAGTCAAAAGTTAACAACATTGATCTTGTCTTTTTATCATTTTGTTCTTACTTAATTCCAAATTCAAAACCATTTGAATAGAATTATATCTATTGTGTTTAATGTGAAGGCCTTTTCCTATTATGTGAAGAATCCCAATCACTTAACAACCACTTAAAATTAATAAAGAAAATGAAATTATAAGACATAAAACCAATACAATCTATATCAAGATATAATATCCCAACCCCATGAACATTTAGGAACATTCGTATAGTTAAGACCAAATAATAGGTTCTTAAGCAACCAAATTAAGTAAAAAGATGTAAAACTGTTAATAGAAGCATTACATTAGTATAATGCATATCACAAAAAGTATATTCGGAAAGAACAACAAATCTTAGAAAAAGCAACTTACATATAGTTCTAACAAATCAAAGTCATTTTTATCCCCAAAAAAAAAAAGACAAATCAAAGTCACTTTAAATGCCATAAATAAATAACTAAAATCAAGTACAACATGTACCATGCATCATTTGATTAACCATCATTTTGTCTTCCCTTTGTTGGCTTTGAATTATTTACTAGTCTAACACTTTAATGCATAACACCATTATTAGATTCATAAATAAAAATAAAAACTTTTATGAATAATTAAGTGCATAAATGATAGCTTCAAAAAATCCATTTGCATTTCCCTATTGCTATTTAAAAATAATCTATAAGTAGACTGATGTAGATGTCACCAATGAAATTGATAACAACTCTATCTTTCTCTTCTTCTTCATATCAAAATCTCTTCGCAAATAAAGTAAGCACATTTTTGTTCAATGTAATATTTTCATCTATATTTAATATCTATCTTGAGTTTTAGAATCTAAAAAAAATCTAAATTACTTTTCAGTTATGCATTTAATTATGAATCTAATTAAAAATAACACAAATAAAACTCAATTTTACGGTAGGGACAAGTTTTAAAAAAATTTCTTAGTTAAATATAAATCCATATGTCCCTAATTTTGTTGAAAAATAAAATGCGTCATGTCAATTAACTTGATAATAGTCATTAATAGGAATTAATGTTAAACTATATTTCAAAGTTTAATAAAATATGCTATCAAAATGACATAATACACTCACACACACATGCACAGAGAGAGAGAGAAAGAAAGAGAATAGAAGAATTAACTCATTCACCAAAAATATATTCAACTGCATAGGCTTGGTCACAATGCTCCCTTTTATAGGAAACAAAAAGTAATAAAATAATAAAGACTTAAAACAAAATAACGCTTCCTATTGGACCATAAATTGGTGAATTCAAAATGGAGTGTTTAAGCTTAAAGAAAGTTGCACCTCCTGTAGCCCCAATTCCAATTTATAGCTCATCCTCATCACTCTCACTTATATAGGTCTTAAATATAATGTTCCTCCTCCTTAGAGACTTTAAAAATCACCTCTTCTTATTGAAGTAAGCTCCTTTTCATGTAATTCATTCATCTACATCTCATAGGTTAGTGATTAGATTAGCTTTTCCAATGGTATGGTCTTTAATTTTTATATTTCTGTTTATTATATTTCTTGCAGGCTGTGTTTTGTGTTGAAGAGCATTGATAATTGTCTAACCTCATTCTCCTTCTTCGTAATTTGCGATTGTCTATCTATCAAGGTAAGTCGTTCAACTTTTTGTTGTTCTTTGCAATTTTACATATAACAATGATTGATGAGATTTTAGGTTAGGGTTTGATAGTCTAAGTATTTACTGCATGTCGAATGAGTTTGTATAATTATAGATGATTTGAGGCATAACAAACCTCTAGGATAGTATTTAGGCTGGAAACTCGTGATGTAGCTCCCATGAGGCTTATCGGTGAAAAATTCCATGAACCTAAGAGTCATAGCTAGAACTTGCTTTCTCGATTGATATGTTGTAACAATACCATGTACCATAGTGCTTGTTTAAAATCAAACTTTAGAAATCAACTTGTAAGTTATTAATGCAAACATAGTTATCTTGGTTTTGTATGTTGTTTGGAATATTGTTAGAATGATTGATGTTTAGATGTATGAATTACATAAGTATTTACTGCATGTCGAATAAGTTTGTATAATTATGGATGATTTGAGGCATAATAAACCCCTAGGATGGTATATAAGCTCGAAACTCGTGATGCAGCTCTGATGTAGTCCAAGAGATAGCGTGCGCATATTTGGATAGATTTGACAAAATGTGGTCATAATTCTATTGACTTAAAAAATGGTTGGATTTTCGCATTTCTGGAGTCAATTTTGCATTTTTGCTATTTTTGGGAACTTTTTGATCTATCATAACTTTTAGTAGGAATGTCTGTTTTCAGTGCTACTCATTGCGTGTAACATCCCGTTTCCATACAAAGGATTGAACCATAGAAACTGGTACACGTGAGATCAATCGGAGAAATTAGGAAAACACATCTCATGCTCATGCATTATATAATATACAT